>JADLZK010012320.1:0-116395 GCA_015847255.1 Hyparrhenia diplandra
ATATTTACTCCCTTTAATAATGATATATATTTGTCAAAAAATAATAATGATATATATAGCACATCAAGTCAAAGTGCATATATATATACCTGGTAGCATGCAAGCGTGCGTGACTTGAAACCAGCTGCAACGTACATGAAATAGTACTCCCATGTACGGATGAACTTTTCATCAAACCCCAGAGCCAAAACTTTACTGCATAAAAAGAATATGAATAAAATCGTTAACCACCATTGTTGAAACGACAAATGCACTTGTACACACGTAGCTTGAACCGGAGAGGATGAGCTGCATGTGTGCTCACTCTTTGTTTGCCATGAGGTTGTCACTCCAGCACATTATAGTTCTGCTGTAATGGTACCCAATATTCTCAACGTGTTCTATGCTGGATCAGATACAAATACTCAATGAATTAATTATATGACAATGCAAAAGTTTGGTTAAAATAATGATGATTAAACTCATTGATGCATATTGAGAGTACAAACCAGAGCCTTGATGCATTGCACATGGCAGTAGTTATCCTGGTTAAACAAGGAAGGCAACCACCTGGGAAGATATATTCCTTCAAGAAGCTCGAGCTCCTCCTATGTTCGTCATATTGTTGATCTGGGATTGAGCTAACCTGTGTTTATATTAAATTTTAGATGAAAATTAGTTCATGTAAAGTAAAGTATATAGTCAATCTGAATAAATGAAAAAAAAGGATATATTTACAATGCAACCGATATAGTATATAGGTGTCGTTTTGAGGAATGGCGTGCACCTGGAGGACAAGCAAGCCATGTTCTGCCAAATGGTACTCGCAGCAGCTAAAAAATTCTTCCATGTACTCATGGCCAACATGTTCAATCATCTCGCTGAATAATGAACGAAGAGAATAGCATATCTATCATCAACTGTGTGCTTTTGATCGATCCATCTTTCGATATATTGCAACTTAAATTGGTGTCAGGAGTAGTCACATACTTACCAAGTTATAATCCTATCATATTTATGGCACTTTGGTATTTGACGGTAGTCACACAGGAGGAAAGTTATGCGGTCCTGAGAAGCAGGAAAGAAATTCTACCTCAAAACCAAACTTGCCAATAATATAACATATTGAAGATTAACTTACAATACTTAAGTTATAAATACAAGAATAGTGGTATAGAACTGATGATGACCTCTAATCCAGCTTCTTTTCACTTTTTTCTGGGCATACTTAAGTTGCTCCTCCGACAATGTGATTCCCGTGTATTTACAACCCGTTCCTTCACCACCTCTATTGCTAAAAGTGCCCCAACCACAACCAATCTCAAGAACATGATGACCTTGCTCCACATTAGCCTACAGTTAAATGGATCATCATCATCATCATCATCATTAGGTCATGTATATACTCAATATGGTGAACAAGTGAAAGAAGAACCATATGTTATATGAATACCTTGTCTATTAGAACTCTAATTTTGCGTAGCTGGGCTGCTTCTAAGCTCTCATCCTCCAACTACCATTGGAGGCATAACAAATAAGAGAAATATTACTAATTAACATAACTTATACAACACACACTACAGGCAGAATCACAAGAGATTGACGACAAACCTTGAAGATTCCCGACGAATAATTCATTGTTGGGTCCATGAAAAGGCCAAAGAAGTCATTACTCTGCACGCACCATATATATGTAGAAGTCGAAATAATTTGTCAATTGTTTTATTAGATGAGTAGGAATTATTGAATTAATGAACTGATGATATATAGAAGACATAACAAATTAAAAGAAAATTTATAGTGCTTGAGAAAAATAAGAGATTTTTTTTTTACAACGACAACAAATATATTATCAATATGTAAAGACACATGGGAACTGACCAGATCGTAGTGTTCTGAGATATTTCGACGGGATTGGGTTATAGTGTTCTTCCTTGAGACATGGAACAAAAATATATTTTATTGATGCAATCCCAGCAGTTAAAAGATGTGGTGTCCACCAACCCCTTCCTATATAGCTTCTGCAGCAAGAGAGGTGTCAAGGAGTTTGATATATAGGGTATAATATTCCCTCTGTTCTAAATTAAATAAACCAACTCCTAGTTAGAATCACCCTCAGTCAACCTATCTTAAGGTTGACCAACTTTATAATGAATAATATAACAACATATATCACACTAAATAAGTAGATTATGAAAATATATTTCATTTGTGTCTAGTTATACTAATTTGATGTCATAAGTATTGATGTTTTCCTATAAATTTAGTCAAACTTAAAATAATTTAACTTATTAGGACAACTCTAAAAGTTAATTTACTTTGGGAGTGAGTGAAGGAGTATTCAAGTGTGGCACTTTAAAAGAAAACCATTCAGTTTGTGGGAAATATAGATGCTTCAAGACCTTTTGTTAGCAACGTTGCGCAGACGTGAATCTCTATTCGCAATGAGAATCTGTAAGGACATATATATAGCTCATGAGTTTAATCATTATTATACAATGAATGCAAAACCATTATGTCAATCTATAGATGTAAGCGTGTTTGTGTACTATTAAATTCGGCAATGAAATAGATTTACCAGAAAAAGATTCAGAATGCCTTCTCTATGATCAGCAAGAGAGACATAACCATTGATGTAGGCATCAAACAAACCAAAATCTGCTTCTGTTGCAACCTAACAAAAAAGAATGGCAAGGCAGCAACGAAGAGTGACATATGTATCACTCAAGAGGTCCGACGATGAAACAAGTAGATAGAGTGTGGGGCATAAGAAAGAAACAAACTTCCACCAAGACGATAAGGAGAGAGAGAAGTGAACCTTCCAATAGAACAGGGGATCATGAACTTGTAGGACACATTTTAAATGGCATTGTTCGCATGCTTTACCAAAACTGAATGTATTGCCTCCTTCTTCGTCCAACCTAATCATGAAACTAAAACGTGAAAATCATGCATTACTAGACATTATATAGCACATGTGCTCATACAAAGAACAAACCTCAAGATACCGACTGATATGTATTGGTCAAGAAATCTTGTCACCACATGACGTGCCACTGCCTCACTCCATGATGGGACCATCAGTTTTGGGTTCTCGAGGAGGAGGTCACATTTCTTTCCAAGTAAACCTTCAACTGCAGTTTTCCCAGCCTGCATGGATTGTTCGGTACACCATAAACTAATAGTACTCACAAAAATACTTACAAAGCACTTTTCCAGTTATGTGTTTGAACCAAAATACAGGTTTGTGCAATGGGAAGCACCTTCACCGCATCTTCATGGAACCCATAGCCTGTTGTCAAATATAAAAGATATTACATTGAAAAAACGAAATGTAGTACAAGGGGCATGCTGTTGTACTTTTTAATAAGTGAATTTACCTTGATATGATCCACAGAACCATAATCCTCTCCTACCCTGGATGTGATTGAGCTCAAGAGAAGCCTTTGCAGCGGCAATCGAAGGAATTGGATGGCTTGTGTTCCATTTATGTAATATGTGATTGGGAACATGACGTGGATTAAGTGTCACAACAAGAAAAGGCCTGGCAGATTTAATGTTCTTTGCAAAAAAAAGCAAGACACACAACAAAGTTATCATTGATACACATATTAAACTTAGTCTTACTGATTGGTAATGAATGTTGATAGCTGCCAAAGTTTCAACTATATAGCTACCTGAAGCAGGTTTAGCCAATATGTAACGCACACCACATTGTCTGTTGTTGTCCCCAAGAAGTTCCTAGCACTCCATGCCGACGAGCTCTGTGGCATCAAACTTCCATCCTGGTGGAGGTATACATCACTAGGATAAATACAAAAAAGAGAAACATATCGGTCAACAAGTATATTGGACAAAACAGCAGATGCAATATTATACTAGATTAATGCAATAGCATAACATGCAACATTACCTATTAGTATACTGAAATGCACCTAGAATTCTCAATTCGTCATGTGTTGCTTCAGCTCCAAGTATTTTAAGAGCAGCAGGTGCATGGACACCAAATATGATTCGGTCATACATTTCGTTAGAACCATCAGCCTCCAAGACTTTGTAACCTACTGCCAGAAACATGTAATGTTGTTTTCTTTAGTAAATAAATATCATAATTTACAACTATATAGGAACAATATTTGGAATCACAAGAAAACAAACCATGGGTATGCGTGCATAGTGTCTCTTAATAAGGCGTCTCCAAGTTTATGTCCTAATATGTGCATTCTCTATTCAGGAATATATCATCACCTAATTATGATCGACCTACTTAAGGCACTGGTAACGTGAACTTGCATTACTGAAAAATACTTTAGACATACTCCCTATGTATCACTATTAGAGGTCGTTTTAGAAAAGGTTTGGGTTAAACAATGGGAACATAAATCATGAATAATTTTTAAGTCGTTGAGGTTAGACAAGTGAAAATCATATCAATAGATTTTTCTTTAAAAATACTTTCATAAGAATATACATATATAACTTTTCAATACATATTTCCATAGAAAATATAAGTCGCAATAGCAATGGCCATTGGTTGGAGGGCTCCCGCCCAGGGTTCAAATCCTGGGTGTGACACTTTATCCTGGATTTATTCCAGGATTTTCCGGCGCTATGCATTAAGTGGTAGGCGACGCCCCTGTCGACAGCGAGGCTTTTTGTGGTGACCGTGAACTTCAAGATTTGCCGGCTCAGTCCTTCGAAGGTGCTCATAGGGGTAGGGTTTGCGTGACGTGTGTTCATAGGGGGTGAGTGTGCGTGCGTGTTGAGCGTCGAGTTGTACTGTGTAATCTCAAGAAATAAATTTGTGCTTTGGAGACCGTGTCCCTATCCTAAACGACTTCTAATAGTGCTTACGGAGGAGTATGTGTCACTAAATAAAGCAAGGATGTTTTCTCTTATCAAAATGAACATATTCTAAGTTAACTAAATCCAACTAGTAAAAAGGGAAAGGAAATCATCAACCTGGCTTTCACCTTTCATCCGCGTGAAACACCGCCTGACTTCACCTCGCTTCCCCGTGGAACTTCCCTAGGTGCTTCATTGCTCTCACGCCAAAGGAAACCGGCGCTCCCTCCTCTCCTCCGACACGATCCAAAAGAAACCGGCGCTCCGTACTCCCCACGTGTGGAAGTCGACCCGCACCTGACGCTTCACGCACGTCCTGCCACCGCCGTCCATGATCTCAGCACGACGCGTCGCCGCCGCCGCACGTCGCGCCGGTGTCCTTCGTGCCCGACGTCGAGTACAACTGGAGCCCCGTCCACGAGATCAAGTCAGCACTTCGCGCCGCCGCCACCCACGCCCGCTGCGCTAGCGTCCTTCATGCCCGACGTCGAGGACAACGGGAGGCCCATCCACGAGATCAACTATGAGGTATACTCGACTCACAACCCCACTAATCTAATCAGAAAACTAAGTTTCCTCATAAATCTGTTGTTCTGCGTAGGGTATTCCCGTTCCTTCCCTGCCGACAAGCACCCACAAGGTATGCCATCTTGGTATATGCCATCTTTGTGCGAAAGTGACACTGAATTCTCCTCTCCAATTGGCTCCCTACTCTCCTTTGGTGTTAGCCTAGCTTGAGTTTCAAATCAGGTTGGAGTGAAGAAGTTGACTTTTTCTTCTTCCATATTTAGCAGAAGTAGAGATTGAGTTTTAACATGAATAAATGTCGCTGATTGAACAATTAATTATACATGTTCTTGTTAGATTAATTGGGCTTGGCCCATTAGTTAACTAGCAATTAATCAAGAAAACTCTAAAGACCCACACATTTATAGTAAGTGGAGTGGGATTAGTACCACATGGTACACTCACCGAGAGAGTGCTTAACTTAAATTGGGAGCTAGTTGGTGCTCTCTGTGAAGAGTTGAGAGGGAACATGGGGAGACACACACCGCCGCGCGCGCGGGGCGCTTTTGGGCTTGGCCTTGGCCGGACGTGATGTGATGTGATTGTGCCTTTTTTGTGGCTTTATTTTGCACCGCCTAACGGCTATATGGTTCAGCCACAGTCACAAAAGAACAATCCAAAAGCTAAGTGGCCCGACCAACGGTCACAAAGGGCAAGAGGGTAAAACACACAATGCGGTGCAAACCCCGAGCCGAGGGCAAAAGGGTAAATGCACCTGTGCGGTGTGCGCCCTAGCCGCTCTCTATAATCACGGGCGGCCACATCCTATCTCCCTCCATCCGCAGCCGCCACACTCATCTCTCTGCACCGGCCTAACGGGCTAGATGGTTCACCCACATCACAAAAGAACGGCCCAACGGCTATGTGGTGACCAACGGTCACAAAGGGCAAGAGGGTAAAACACACTTTGTGCGGTGCAAACCCTAAGCCGAGGGCAAAAGGGTAAATGCACCTATGGCCACACTCATCTCTCTGTCCCACCGTCCCGAGCTTGAGTTAAGTCGCGGCATCTCCGGCTGAGCTCCTGCGCGCACGGGGGACTCCGGAGCGAGCCTCGGAACCACGTCGCATCGCGTACTGCACGGGTAGCGGGCAATCAAGTTTTTGGGGGGCGCTCTCGGGGCGGCGGCGCGGCGCTCCTTCCTTCCAGCTCTCTTTGTTGCTGCAGCAAGTCTCCACCAATGGCGCCGACGACGAGGAGTGCCTCCGACGCTGCTGCAACCGGCTCTGGTGATGCTCCTGCCGCGGGCACCGGCGGAATCACCCAAGGGTATAAACCGAATCTCTTTATGCTATTGCTTACTGTTGCAGTAATAGGCTTAGCATATAATGCTAGTTGCAGTAGCATGTTGAATATATTTGTGCCTATGATGTTCCTGTTAGCATACATGATGTCGTCTTTATGGATTAATATATCTCGTAATATGCCTAAATATTCAACGGTTCTCTATAAAGCTTTCTATTGGCATCAGTCACGGCATCCCCCCTCTCCACAACTCACGTTTGGGTGACTGGTGGCTGTGTGGCACAATTCATGGAGGAGGCGGGCACTCTGAAGGAGTTTTGACTGCTTGGTCCTCCTTGTCACTTGGTGCCTCTGGAGGTCCATGACTCCATCCGACCGAGCTAACTGCGGCGATCATGGAGGAGGCGGATGACTGGATTGGGGCAGGGTTCAACAGCATGTCCTTGCTAACAGGACTTGTGGCCTGACGAGGAGGCGCCCTACTCGTTTATCTTTGTTGTGCAATTGTTTACTTTCTTAATACAACCTTTGGAAGCCACCAATTGTTGGTGATTTATGTAGTGTGTTTTCCAAGTAGCGGTGACCCTTCAGTATTCTGCTACTGGGGACGTGTAAAACTTAATCTTTTACTTAACGAAGCATGTGCTAATGCTAAGGCACCCTTTAAAAAAAAAGCTTTCTGTTATTACAAGCTCAAACCATGGTCGTGATTTGTTGCAAATCAACTCAGTCAATTGTTCATTTACTGATTTTCCCTATTTCAATGTTATAAAATTGTTGAGATTTTTTACACCAAAATAGGTATATACTAGGAAAATTTATTTCATAAAAAAATAAATATAGTCATAGTAATTTGATATAATAAATATGGTTTTTTTTTAATAAATTTGGCCAAACTAAAAATGATTTGAGACTTATAAGAAACCTAAAATATAGCAATTTTTGCGATGAAGAAAGAATAGGCACATAACAATAAATTATGGCTAGCTAGCAAATAAGGACAAAAGAATTTGCACCTGATAGCAAGAAAATAAAGAATACATATTTGATTTGTTGTATCTATATAGTAAATATACATGTCAAAAATTGTAGCGCGTGCAATGGAAATTGAGAGTTATCATGAACATATATTTTCCATATATCGATCGAATTGCAACATGTGTTTCTGATAGCTAGGTAATATGTTCCCTGCATCCCAGGATATAGTATATAAGTTTTAATTAGATTTTCCCAAATATCTAGATTACCAACAAGTGGTAGAATGAAGTTCTAATATAAACTTCATTCAAACAATCAATCAGTGTTTTTTAATTAAGATATACTAAAACTATCCCAATAATAAATATTGTAACCCTTAAGTAACAACACTACTATACAAAGCATTTCTAGGGGCAGTAAAAGTGGTATCTAGTAGTGGTTAATGTTATGACCACTATTGAAAATTGATTTGTATGGGATATTTGTTCTACAAGAGAAATTGGCTACTATAGGACTCCAAACAAGTGGTTTCTCTATAATAGGATTCATAACGTTGGCTTTTCCTAAATAGGACTCCAAACATTAAAACTAAGCTATAATGACATTTTGTGTCTTTTAACCATTTTTAAAGCCTCAAATACATGTATGTTGTCGTATTGCTCGTATTGCCCCTTAGTAATCTCATCAACCGATTCACATCGCCGCCGCTCCTTTCACGTACATGACACATAATCTCTCCCCCCCCCGACTTCGCAAACATCGCCGTTGCCCGCCACTTCGCCACTGTCTACCTCTCCCGCCGCCGCCCGAGGCATGGATGGAGATCCTCTACCCGAAGGCCATGGACACACGGGAGGAGAGCGGCCGTCGCCATGACGCGAGGGCACTAAAGGCTCATCCTCGTGTGCCCTAGACCTAACTCTAGCCAAAGCCGGCCCAAAGACGCACGGACAACACGGAAATTCTGAAATCTCATGTTTGGTTTTGACAATTGATGACACCCTATTATGCTAATCCTCTACTCTAAGTGTGCTTAAGAGATAGGATTGTATGGATGACGATGGAGCAACATGATCATGGACATGGATGTTGATGATGGACATGGTGAATCATCGAGCTCACGTGTTGGAAAGGAAAGGACGAAGATCAAGGCAAAGGTATAACTTGATAGGGTTTGCTTTTGGTGATCAAGACACTATAGAGAGTGTGATCACATTTGGATAGATAGCCGACTATCAAGAGGGAATGCCACGGCTAATGGAAATAGAAGTGCCTCTAGATTCATGTTGACTTGCATATGCATTTAGAATCTAGTGCACTAACTTTCTCTTGCCAAATCGTTTGCAAAATGCTAACACTTGAGCTATGGAGATGTACTTCAACGTGTTGGCAACTTGAGGCAAGTGGCGGAACTTGGAAAGAAGCAAAGGCGACGATGCAGCGATGAAGTGGAGCTTCAAATTAAGGGTAGGACCGCCGCTGAGATCGCGGCGTCGGACGCCGGAGACCGTCCCGGCGTGGTGGCGCCGCCGGGTGAGAAAGTGGTGGGTCGAGAGCGTCGATCTCGCGCCGGACGCCGGGTTTTCGGACCCTAACGCCCGGCGCCGCTGCGTGAATATCCTTGGCGCTGGTGCGTAGCGGTGGACGCCGCCATGGGCGCGCGTCGGGCGAGCGCCGACGCAGCGATCGAAGAGGTCTCAGATGAATGTTCCACCGCCGGGCGTCGGACGCGGGGTTTTGGCGCGACGCAGACTGGGCGGACGCTAATGGCTACGGCGAATTCCAAAGTTTACGGCGACGCGCGTCGACGCGTGCGATGGCTTGTTTTGCCCCCTTCTTCTCCATCTCTTTGGGGGCTTTTTAAATAGAGGTGTGGCGGGTCCATGGGGATTCCTCTTGCACATTTGAACACTCTAACATCCTCTTGAGCAAAAAGAAACTCCCCTCCACTCATCTCTCTTGCCTAACTTTGATTCTTGGTGAGATTGAGTGAGATTCAAGTGCATTTGCTTGTTGATTGCATCTAGAGGCATTTGTTCTTCTGAGGACCTACGGGATTCTTGTTTCTCTTGGGAATTTGCCCTGTTTCCTAGCGGCTTGGAGTTGGTTGAGGTGTTGAGCTTCTGGAGGAGTTTGTTCGAGGCCCGGGTGGACTTGTGAGGGGTTTGATCCTTCCCGCGGGAGCTTCGCAAAAGAAATCATTAGTGGATTGCTCGTGGCTTGTGGATCCCCCTCTTGTGAGTGATTCATTAAGCTCCCTCCGAGGGATTTGGCACCGGCCATTAAGCTTGTGTAAATGACCCGGCCCAATTTGGATGTGGCCCATGGTGGCCCATGAGTGCCGAGTGCACATATTTAGTACCACCTTGCTAGTTGAGCAAGGGTGGAGCCAACTTATAAGCCTTTGCCTTAGGCCATAGCACCTTCGGGTTAACCCTTTTACATGAAGCGAGGGCGAAAGTGTAAGTAGGGTGCTATGTGTACGCGTGCACGCCCCGCCCTGAAACGTGCGGTCTGCGACTTTGAGGGCGGGGTGTTACGGGTGGTATCAAAGCCGACCTTCAACCGCCACGGGCGCGCAAGGCGGCCGAATGTGCGGACATGGGGTTCATTGCGGCGTGTAGGCTCTGCTGGAGTGACGGCATGGCACATGTTAAGACCGGGCCCACGGTTGCATGTGCTAAGAGGGAGGTCCTATTTAAGTTGGCGCTCGACGAGGGACGTCGCCGAGTCCTTTGAGGGGGTGTGTATGTAACACCCGGCCCAATTTGGATGTGGCCTAGTAGTGGCCTATGGGTGCTGAGTGCACATATTTAGTACCACCTTGCTAGTTGAGCAAGGGTGGAGCCAACTTATAAGCCTTTGCCTTCCGGCCATAGCACCTTCGGGTTAACCCTTTTATATGAAGCGAGGACGAAAGTGTAAGCAGGGTGCTATGTGTACGCGTGCACGCCCCTCGGAAGGGCTGTGCGGTGCGGCTTTGGTGGGCGGGGTGTTACAGCTTGTGAATCATCAAGTGGGTGTATCACCACAATGAGGACTAGCGTGCCGGCAAGCACGTGAACCTCGGGGATAAATCACCGTGTCTATTGTGTTGAGCTCGTTGGAGATTGTTGGAGATTTCTTATTGACATCGGTGATTGGCATCATCCTCTACAGTACTCCGGCGGTATTGTATTCAAGCACCTCTTTGCATTACTTACCTTGTTAAGCTTGTTTAGCTTGTTTAGTTTGGTTAGCTTGTTTATCTCCTAGAGTTAGAATTAGTTACTTGCTCACCTAGAAGTAACTTAGCAACCTAGTACTTATGTGTGATTAGAGATATTAGAATTACTAGAATTGCTAGGAGGCTTGCATAGCTAGAGAGAAGCTTCACATTAATTTGCTAAGCCGTCTTATTTACTAACCACCTTGCTTGAGTGTTGTTGTAGAAATTTTTATTAGGCTATTCACCCCTCCTCTAGCCATTTAGGACCTTTCAAAGTCAGGCAGCTAGTCAAGGCTAGCCAAGGAGGCGACAACGACACGAACCAAATGAAGCCACGGTGAAACTATTTTCCCATAACGGAGTCCACCTCACGATCGAATGCCTCAAAGGGTAAAAATTTCACTTTGGGAACAAATACATGTATTTAGAAAAAAAAAGAGATAAAAAAGACAAAAATTACATTATAGCTTAGTCCTAATGTTGGAGTCCTATTTGGAAGAAGCCAACGCTAGGAATCCTATTATAGAGAAACCACTTGTTTGGAGTCTTATAATAGCCTATTTCAATTTTTTCCGTAACGGAGTCCACCGCATGATCTAATGCCTCAAGGGTAAAAAAAGATCACTTGGGGAACAGATACATGTAGTTAGATAAAAAAAGAGATAAAAAAGACACAAAATGTCATTATAGCTTTGTCCTAATGTTGGAGTCCTATTTGAGAGAAGCCAACGTTAGGAATCCTATTATAGATTTGAAACAGAAATCTATACGACAGAAAACTATATAAATAACGGAATATAAAGAACTCAACATATTGTTTCGCAGAATAGCAATACAGCAATGGACGACGTATTATACCTCCTTCCAAATTTGAAACAGATTTGACTTCACAACTGGTCTTAATTTGACAGCCCATGTTCTCCAACTCTCCTCTTAACTGCCAGGACATAAATAAATAAAGGTTGCATTCATTGAGATATCAATGTGTCAACCGCTAGTATATTTGAATGGTAACAACTCTTTTTCCTTTTATTAGTGTATGTTTTGTTGCACTCCAATCTCTTCAAATCGTATGCGTTGGAGTGGAAGTAGTACAGTGAACAATGAAATACCTTGTTCATGTAGTACTCTGAAGGGCCCTTCACCGTGTGCCAATGGGGATGACCAAACAGCTAAATGTACGTAGGGTCCCAAAGAATTAAATAGTAGAAGCAAGTGAATGAGTTTAAAGAATTCTTGTGATGCCCGATAATCAATCAAGGAACTGTAGAAAATGGTTTGTAAATCTGATGAGCAGTAGGCACCTCAAAGAAGGTGATTTTCACGGCAATATGCGAGAGTAAAGAAAGCCGGGAAACCCAGTACTCCTTGTGGCGGACATGACCAGATGCACGCACACATTGGAATCTGCAACAAATACATGTGTATGATTTTCTCACTAGCATATTATATTATACAACATACCTTTACAAAAATGAATCAATTCAAAACACGACGGATGCGAGAGGAGACAAATTATTAGGCACTTATATTAGTTGCTAGTCGGACATACAAGGTAAGCCTCCAGAAAGAGCTTGGAATATCCATGCGGACTGATGAACTGGCCCAATGTCTCATTGCGATCAAGATCAGCGTTTCTTTCATGCTCCTCCAGGTACCTTCAGTTCCAATGATGGTGGTAGCACAATTATTATGCAATCAATTAATAGAAGTTTTTCGTTCACATGTTAGATGTGTGGCACAATTTATAATGCACAAGCAAGAGGGAGTCCTAATTAATGGTTAGTTCCCATGACATTAATTAATTAGGTACTTTGCTGATGTGACATTTAAATTAAACATAAGAGATAAGAAAATTGTTTGTTATTCAAGAAAATATGTCTAGAGATAAGATGTCCCTTCAACAATAGGTATAGCATTTCTCTTGTATAGAGAACACATAAAAAACTGTACAAATTAATATGTTGTTACGGGTTAGTTATATATACTAGATATTTTAGTGGGTCTTAATATATGTTGCAACAATTTTGTGAAAAAAAAACTATGTTAAAACATAGCCTTTATCGAACTCATTTTTCTTTGCACATTTTTTGCAGCCATAATCCTCTTTGGTTCATCAATCGAACCTATGGTTGGGGATATATCACATTTTAAAATTTTAAACAACAAAACAATTTCATATATGCATGTGTGTCAAGTTGGTTTTGCAGAGGGAGGATGAAGTTCAGTTAAGTAATTAACACTCTATTTCACACATTTTCAATCCACCAATGAAGCTTTTCTCTTTTAGGCTTCAACTCCATAAACATCTCTATAGGTAGGTATAGAGCCGTTTTGGTACATAAACTGTTTTTGGCAAAAAAAACTTCACATGTGGAATTTTTTTAAAATATGCTCTTCTGCTCTTACAAAACCTTATGCAGGGCTACGAGGTGATGCTAGGTAAAGTCACTATTTTGGCTCCATCCTTCACACCTCTGCGAGAGAGAAAGATTTAAGAGGCTTTGTTACTAAAGCTATTTTGTTTTACTCCACTTGGCACAAAACGGTTCTTGATGTCGATGAAGAAGCCGTACTAAACGTGGCCTAAACAAGTGCTGGTTGTAAATGGATTGCAATAAAGTTGTAACTTGAAAATAGAAAGAGCTGTTATTGATTTTATTTTGGCGTGAAAATTAAGAGAATTAAAAAACAATACAATTAAGAAAACACAAACTAAAAAGCATGTGGGAGTAGGATATACTCACAACATATTACCCTGTGCGTGGGTATAGAGAATATGTGTGTATATACATATATGTATTGTTCTATAAGAATAACTTATTATGCAATGAGTTATGATAATTACTATACAAATTTAGAATATTACGATAATTGGTAGAGTAGGAGCTGTTTTGTCAAACCGTTTGACAAAACAGCTCCACATTTATACCTCCTTAAAACATGCTCGTAGAACCTCATTCAGGGCCTACCGGGACGAGGTAAAGTAAGGGGAAGCCACTATTTTCAGATTTATCTCACCTCAAACGCGTCGGTGGGCGCATGCTATAAAGAGCGTCCTAGGTTAAACCGCTTTTTGTTTTATCCGTTTGGCAACAAAACAGCTCCAAACAACTTATGAAATTGGTGAAAAAGTCGTCTCAAACGGAGGCTTACTTACTATATACTATGTAGTGAAAGAGAGGGTAAGGATAAAAAAGAGCATAACTTCCACATGATATCTATTGGATATTTTAGTGGTTCAAAAAAAAATGTTGGAACTAGTTTTTAAAAAACTTTGTCAAAACATAGACTTCATGGATCTCATTTTGTACGGCATGTGTTTTTTCAATAATAATCTTTAAATGGTTCATTAAACGTACATTGGGGGTAGATATTACTTTTTAAAAAAAAAAAAAAATTAAACAACATAAAAGATTCTATGCATGCATGTGTGTCAAGTGGGTTGAAGGTGGGAGATTGAGATTCAATTAATTTACTAAATAAGTGTTGGTTGTAGCTAGATTAGAAATAAAGTTGTAACTTGGAAACAAATAAAGATGATATTATTGATTTTATTTAGTGTGGAGAGCGTGAGAGATAACAAAACTAAGAAAACACAAAACAAAAGATGTGCTGAAATTAGATACTTGCACATCCTGGAGGGACAATAGAATTAAGAAAACAAAATCCATACAAACATGTTGTGTGCATGACAGATGGAAACATTTTTTTTTTCTTTCCTCACTATTTTGTTATTATTTGTTTTATTTTTTCATTTATTTTCTTCCTCTTTTCTTTTTATGCTTTCAAGTAGATTTTGTTATTTTTCATTATGTTCTTTTTTATTCAGTCTAATTATTTGTAATTGTTTATTTTGAGTTTTGTTTATTTATTTTTATCTATTCTTTTCTTTCCTTATTCCTTTCTTTCCTTCCTGTTTCCTTTTTTGCTTCTATTTAATTTTTCCTTTTTTTGTTTCCTATGGATTTTTATTTTATTTCCCTTTTTATTTATTATTATTATTTTATATTTATTTTATTTTTTTATTTACTATTATTAATTATTTCCCTTTATTTGTTACATGATTTTCCCCCTTTGTATACTCCCTTTTCGTATGACATAGTTTATATATTTTTTTAATTTTTATATTTTCATGAGTATATCTAGATGCATGGCAAAACAGGTTTACAAAAGAAGTCAAAGCGACTTATAATTTGGAGTGGAGGTAGTACATATGATGTTCATCTACTACATTTAATCTTCTATAATATATTTGTGATGTTTATTAAGTATGCATCTGTTGTTGTATTATATTTTGTGTTGTTCTATGTTGTTTTTTGTGGTGCCCGGTAGTATAGATGCGATGTTTTAAGGCTGTTTTTGTTCTCATAGGACTAGGGACTACTTTTTAGTCTCATTTAGTCCCTAATTACCAAACATGAGGACTAGGGAGTAATTTTTAGTCTCATTTAGTCCCTATTTCAATAGACTCTTGGGAGAGACAGGGGATTAATTTTTAGTCTCATTTTAGTCCTTAGTTCAGTCTCTCGAACCAAAGCAAGGCCCTAAGATATATTTTTATGATAATAAAAGTATTATGTTTTCTAAATTATAAATTAGGATCTTGTTGTCAAGATTTATCTTAAAAAAGAACACAATGGTGCAATCAGAGTTTAATTTTGAAATTCAATTGAGAAAATACAACGTTTTAAAACTTTCAACGCTTTTTGCATATGAAATAATGTTACCAAAAATTTTCACCAGATGCATGTACTTTTCACTTGCATAAATGCTGCGCTTTCCTCTGCATGTGTGTGTGTGTGTGTGTGTGTGTTTTTGATATATGGAGCACGGCTGTACGTCCCCAAGCAAAGGGTACCTTCATCATTACCTAGTAGCATGCTTTTTTTTTTGAACACGGATATCTCAAGGATCATGGGGTCAGTAACTCAGTATAAATGCTTTTCTACTGGCTGTATTTGGCTACTACCGCGGGCGCGAGTGAAAATCATGTACTGGTGTTCATTATATTACCTAGTAGCATGGTTCTTGAACTTGGATGTCTCAAGGATCATGCGCCAGAAGCTCGGGCTAAGCGAGTTCGTCTTCTGCGCCAATAGGCCGGTTATGCCGTTGCGGCTGCCCCACTCAAGTCTTCCTGCTCCGTTCAACGTGGTCACTGAGAAGGACATGTCCGATCTCTCGGTTTTCCACCCCGAGCCCTTGGAGCCATTTCATCATGTTCGGGCTTGTCACCTGTAGTGCAAGCATCGTATATAGCTAGACTACTTGATACTGATCTCTGATCCGCATGGCATGCAGATCGATACGTGTGTGTATGTTGACTGTTGTTACCCGGTTGAAGGCCAAGAAGCTGAGGTCGACGTGGAGTACGTGGCCGTCGTCGTCGACGACGTCCACGGCCCTGCAGGCATGCCCGCCGAGATGGTCCTCCTTCTCGTACAGAGTCACCCGGTTGCCGCCGCCGCTCCTGGCCAGCTCATAAGCTGCTGCCAGTCCTGGTATGCCGCCGCCCACCACCGCCACACTCACCATATCTCTTCTTCTCTATTCTCTCTTCTGTATGTCTTCTCTCTTCAATCTCTCTGTGTGGTATGGTATATATAAGGGAACTCCAGTGTCCTGCTCGTCGTGTGTGATGAGCGTGTATAGGATTATTAGGATTTAAAAAAATAAATAAATAGAGCTGATGTACACCGACGCAGTATAGGCCGGGTAGCTGGCTCTCGACCGCCGCCGGCTGCGGCAGAACCTCCACCCCACACGCCAGCATAGCCACCCACACCACGCCACGCAGACGCAGGCGTCATGTGCACCGACGACCTGTTGCAACTTGCATCACGTATAGCCCAATGAGCATATATGCAGTCGCAGCCGGAGAGTTGCTGTACTTATAAAAACAGCTCGTCATGAAATCGCAGCCGGATCTGATAGCGTGCAAGGTGACACTACTGCAGGATCGACATTTATTCCGGCTCGTTTGGGCCTTTAGTCGGTTATAGGACGGGAATACGAGTTGGGGAATAGAGGTAGAGCAATCGAAGGGGAATAGAGGTAGGGGCTTTATTCGGTTGGCGGTACCTGTCGGGAGTAAAGCTCTGCGCGGCATGCGTGGCGGCGGAGGCTTTACTCACGGTTATTACCTCCAACCGGAGTAAAATTTTTTTTTTCTTTGTTTTCAGTTAAGATCAGTGTTTATTTTAATTCCTAATAACATTTGAATAGTGCTTATTAATTCCTAATCTTTTGAGAAATAGAAGTAATATATACATATATTAAAGCACACATAAAATATATTACACATATATATAATTACGTTACACATATATTACACATTAATAATTTTTCAAGCACACATATATATAAGTTGTTCATACATGTCTCGATCTACATATTAAGATAATACTACATGTCGATTACAGGCGAGGAGGATCCTTTGGCAGCCATTTGTCATTGGGATCGTTGTAGAACTTCGCCCGGAAGGCTCTAGGATCTGGGTATTAATAAATCCATCAATGCACTCTTGCATGGCTTCAAAGAGATGCTTGTCTTTTAATGTTTTCTCCATTAATGTAGGGGACCTAAATATTAGGCCCGAGACATTCTCAAACTATGAGAATCTGCGGCTGCCAAGGCCCGGTAAAAACCTAGCCTGCTATCATCCGCCTGCGGAGAGGGGCGGCCCGACGGGCGATGGACCCGAGCCATTGGCCACGGCGCTCACATGGCGGCGAAATCGGCCCGCGGGCTGGCCCACCAGCGGCCCAAATGGAGTCACCCGCGGCGTAAAGAGCTCATCGCTCCACGAAGGACAAGGTCAAGGACCTCGCCAAACAAGCGAACCATGGCGTTCCGTCGACAGATAAACCATGGCTCGGACTGGACCACGCATCTCCGTTTCGTCCGGTGGCCTAGCTCTCACCCGGCCGGGAGAAATCTCGCCGTCCAGGGTGGCCTGCTCACCACCCTCGGGCGCCAAAAACTCCGCCTCGCGGGAGACCAGCTCTCCATCCTCGGGTGAGGCAGCCCAACTAGCCCGTCTAGGGTCGCCCGACCCTCGGCGTGGGAGGATTCCGTCGGAGGAGGAAGGGGGAAACGCCGCATTCAATCTGCGGTCGCCGCGCGGCGGGCGCCCGATGCCATCGATTACGATCAAATCAAAATTTGCCGAAGATCGTCTCCCCAATCCAAAAGGTGATGGGGCCCAAAGGCGAACGGTGGCGTGTTACACCACGCGGCGGGAAACGAGGATGACCTTTGTTCATTTCCGGACACCGTCAAAAGCGCCCGTTGGGCGGACCACCGGGCGCGACCTTGCGCATAGCCCGGCAACCTGCAGGACCGGCCCTCGCCATGCGGGTATGAGGGGGCGCCTCCACCGGGAACCCTCGGGGGCCGCGAGGGGGCAACCGTCCACCATCGGATCGGGGCCAGCGTGTCTCAGCGACAGCGACATCCAAGCGGCCGACCCACCGGCGCACAATCTGCCGGTGCAGCCTCGGGAATTAGCCACCTGAGGCGTCCACGTAATAAACATTATCTCTCTCCTTCTCCTATAAAAGGGGAGTAATGCCTCATTAGAAGGATTCGATTCGATTCGATTCGATTCGAGCCCACTCAACTCCGATTCACCGGAGGAAGCGCACACCACCACCACCATAACCCGATCGTGGGGCTTGAGACCAGCGTCTCTCCCAGCGGACGCTGTAACCCCTCACTGCAGGCTCACCTTTGGTAGCGAGGTAACACGGCGAGGACACACCCCCGCCCTGGGCGTAGGGCCCGTTGGCTTTGAACCGGGGATAAACCGCTGGCGTCCCATGTCCATCTTGCGCTTCGCCATCGAGGGGAGGAGGCACCGCGGCTTATAAATTCTTTATTACCCGGCACCCGAGGCACCCACCGTTCTGAAAGCGCCCGGCGGTTAAGCGCGCCGGTAGGGCGCCGTGTGCAATCTGCATCTCCATCGACCCTCATGGCGTTTCCGCCGTTTTCCACCTTTCGCCCGAACCACGAGCTCCAGCGGAACACCCCTTGTTCGCCGCGGCGGCATTTGTGGCGCTCGGCCACAACTACGAGATGATCATACGCCCGGCGTGCGAAATTGTAGAAGGAAGGGAGCGCTTTCATCGCCGCCCGCGGCAAACCCATCATCCGCGACCGCCCGGCGCAGGGCGGGCAAGCGGACCATCGGTGCGCAAAGCGGCGTCAAACAGCAGTTCTGAATCCGTCGGCGTATCCCGGCGCCGACTCGCGAGAAGGGCTCCGGGAACCCTAGGCCCGAGAGGGAAATACCTTACCCGCCACCGGCTCGTGGTAGGGTACCCCGAAAACCCTAATCGTCCGGGAAAGCGCCTCCGCTCCGGTCATCACGGAGGAGTCGGTGAATCCTCGCCCGGCGTGAAACCTCGATGGAAGCCGCCGCCCGAGGAGAGCCGCGAGCGAACCCGTCCGTCGTTCCGCGGGGCGTTATCCCATGGACATTCACTTCGGAGGAGCGCATCCTCCCGGAAGGGCGCGGGGCGACCCGTCATGCCACCCCCTCCGGGTTCAATGGGGCACAGTCGGGAGGCGAGGGACTCGCTCTACCGTCAGGAGAATCGAAACCTCCTCGGGCGTTGGCGCGCATGCACCGGCGATGAAGGCGAAATACTATGACCGCAGCGGGGAATGCTTCAATGTCGAGTCCCGCCCGCAGGATGGCGATTCAGCGGCGTCTCGGCGAGCGGCGGGACGTACCGCCCGCGGCGAGCTCCGGCGCCCGGCGGCGCCGCGGTCCATCCCGGTAGCGGCCGCGGCACTGCCCGGCCAAAAGCGCCCGGCTCACGAGATTTGCGCGGAGCGAATCCGGGGCGGAATCGCCCCGACTCCGGCCCCGGAGCAAAACATCCGGCGGGGGCGGGCTCGGCCTTGGCGGCGCCAGGGGCACCTCAAGCTCACAATGGCGACGGCGCGGGGTGGGCCGGCTGAGTGCCTCCAATCCCGGCATAGCGGCCCCGTTCAGGGAGCCGAGGCCTCAGCGTGGCGGCGGCGCCATCTTGATGCGAAAATGCGAGCCCTCCCTCACGGGGTAGGCGCTATACGGGAAGGCCTCAGTCAACTCCTTGACAGAGGCGGCGGTCGCAGCGGAGGAGAGTTCCGCTTCAGGGGCAGGGTCGTGACATCGCGACGGCGAGTCGTCGGCGGGTTGCGGGGTCCGTCACGTCGGGGCTTTGTGAGCGAGCCTCGGCGGCCCGATCGGGGGCGCTGGGCGACAACCCGTTGCAACCGCCCGGTCACGGGAGCGCATAAAGACCCATGCAGCGCGGCCTGCCGGCGCCCGCGACCTCGAGGGCGAGATCGAACGGCGGCGAGGCTCACCACGAAGGTGGCTCGCCTCGGGGGCGACAAAGCGGGGACGGCGCCTGGCGGTCGAAGGGCCAGGGTACTCCCACGTCCGGCCGGACTCGAGGCCTTCACGGGGACATCGGGAGGGCACCACTCCTGCTTGGCGTTTAGGCCCCAGAGCCATCTCGAGAAGTACAGGGGAGAGACTCGTCCAGTATGGGCGGCGGGCGACTATCGGTGGCATGCCCGGTTCGCGAGGAGCACGCGATGACAAAGTGATAATCGAAATTTGCCAATACCTCTCAGTGCGCGAGCTTGGTGGAACACCTTCCACCCAACCTCATATCAAAGGCGGCGGACTTGGTGAGAACCTTCGCGGTAACTTCCGGGCACATACCTACGCCCGGGTAACTTCGTGGGATCTCAAAGCTGCCGACAAAAATCCGGCGAATCCCTGGCGACTACATCAGGCGCTTCTCAAGCGGCGGACCGAGCTCCCTAATGTGGCCAGTTCCGGACGTCATCGGGGCCTTCTTGGCGGCACCACTTGCGAGACCTCGTGAAGAAGGCTGGGGGCGCGGACTCCCAGAGGCAGCAAGCGGTGATGGACATCGCCACCAGGTTCGCCAGCGGTGAGGAGAAATTTTGTCGGGGCTGTTCAATCGGGGCTCAGCGAGGGAAAGCGCAAGGAAGAGGGAGCCAGGGATCGCAACCTCGGGAGAGCAAGAGAAAGAAGAAAATAAGAGCGCAAGGGCAGGGGCCCGCCGCCCAAGCGGGCCGATGAACATGGTGGCTACGGTGGTCGATCGCCAAGGGGCCGACCCCGTCACAAGAAACCCGATGACATGCTCAGAAGCCATGCGAACCATAGCTAGCGGTCAAGCATACCCTCGGGGAGTGCAAGAGAATGCGCCAACATTTACGTAAGCTCAAGGCCATCCCAGGGGTGAAGAGGAAGAGGCTCGAGGGGTGGCGCCAAGGGCAACGAGGAGTTCGAAGGTGAATAAGCTGCTTCATGATCTTCGGCGGCAGCACCCGGCAACATGTCCGTCGCGGCGCAAGAAGGAAGCGTCGGGAGGTCTATGCCCGCGGGCGGCAGCGAAGCTGCGCAAGTGGGTGGACGGGCCATCACCTTCGACCCGGTCGGATCACCCCGGCACATCCGAACGGGGCTTATCCAGCGGTGGTGGATCCCATCATCGCCAACACTTTCGGCTCACCAAAGTCCTTATGGGCCGGAGGGGGCGGCCTCAACCTCATCTACGAAGAAACCCTCGACCTCCTCGGGGTGGACAAGTCCAAAGATCCACGGGGGCGGCATTCAATGGCGTCGTCCCGGCAAGCGACTAAACCCCTCGGGCGGTCGACTTACGGTTTGCCGGTGACCCCTCGAACCGGGCAAGAGACTCTCACATTCGAGATCCTTGGGGTCCGCGGTACTTACCATGCACTCCTCGGGGCCCTTTCACGCCAAGTTCATGGGCGTCGAACTACGATACCTCAAGCTCAAGATCGCAGGGGCGAAGGGTATCATCACGACGGGCCCCTCACACCATCATGCATATGAGTGTGGCGTGGAGGCGTGGGTATGCGAGGCTTTTCGCCATTGCGAGGCACTCATCGCCGATCTTGAAGCTTTGACGAAATCGCGATCGAGCATGAGGCCAAGCGCCCGTATTTGAGCTTCGAGCCCTCCTCGGGCACCAAGAAGATCCTCGATCCCAGAACGAAGGAGAAGGCTGGCGACCATCATTTCGGACTGGACCGAAATAGGAAGGCGTGCTCGTCGAGGCTTCCTCTGTAGCGAATACCAAGGCGTTTCGCGTGGGGACCCTCGGAACATGCGGGCATACCGGGGATGTCGCGAAAGCACTCCTAGACATCCGACCGGGCTCAAAGCCCGATCATGCGGCGCTTGCGCCGTTTTGATGGCGCCAAGCGGAAGATCATCGGCGAGGAGATCCACAAACTCTTTGGGCTGGATTCATAAAAAAGTATTCCACCCGAGTGGTTAGCTAATCTGTATTAGTAGAAAAAGAATGGGAAATGGCGGATGTGTGTGGACTACACTAGTCTCAACAAAGGCATGTCGAAAGTTCCCTTTCCTTTGCCTCGAATCGACCAAATTATGCGACTCCGCTGCGGGATGTGAAAGCGTTGTCCTTTCTTGGCGCATATTCGGTTATCACGGATCAAAATGAAAGAGTCCGACCAGCTCGCGACCTCGTTCATAACACCCGCCGGGATGTATTGCTACCTCACCATGCCCTTCGGGCTGAGGCGGCTGGGGGCAACATACGGCGGTGCATGCAAATCATCTTGGCGGGGAACTCATTGGAAGGATCGTGGAGGCCTCGTCGGCGACATAGTGGTCAAATCCAAAGAAAGCGTCGGACCTCGTGGGTGACCTCGGGAAACAGCCAGGTGCCTAAACAAGAAGGAGTCAAGCTCAACCCCGAAAAATCGTATTCGGGGTCCCAGAAGGGATCTTTGCGGGGTTTTATCGTCTCTCAACGAGGCATCGAAACAAACCCAACCAAGATTAGCAGCGATCACCAAGATGGGTCCGATCCCAAGATCTCAGGGATATGAGAAGGTCATGGGGCTTTGGCTTCATTAAGCGAGTTCATCTCACGCCTCGGGGAGAAGGGCACGCCCTCTACCGGCTCCTACCGCCCAAGTCGGCGCTTTGCTGGACCCCGAGGCGAAGAAGCCCTCGGCAACCTCAAGAAGCTCTAACAAACCCCACGGTCCTAGTACAGCCAAACAGGGGAGAAACCACGCTCTTATATCGTCCGGCCACTACCCGGGTAGTGGTAGCGGTGGTAAGTAGTTGGCGTCGGGGAAGAAGGACACCGTTGCGAGTTCAGCGCCTGTCTACTTCATCGGTGAAGTACTTTCCGACACCAAGACTTCGATATTCGGATCACGAAGAAGCTATTTATGCGCCATCGTCTTGGCGAAAAAAACCGCCACTACTTCTCGGCACCCGGTTGCGTGGTATCCTCGTTCCCCTCGGGGAGATCCTCCAAAACAGAATTTACGGGAAGAGTGGCGAAGTGGCGGTGGAGCTCATGGGCGAAACATATCATTCTGCCCGCCAAGCGATCAAATCAGGTCCTAGCCGACTTTGTGGCGAATGGACCGATACTACCTACCCCGCCCCATCGGGCAGTCTTTGGACCATGTATTCGATGGATCCATGATGAAGCGGCGCGGGGCTGGTTTCTCTTCATCTCACCCCTCGGGGGTTCACACGAGGTATGCCATCATTTTTCTGCCTCCAACAAGCGTCGCCAAAATCTGGCCCAGTCAGCGGTCTCGGTCCTTGGACCTCGGAATCGGCGGTTGGAAACAAGGGATTGTGATTGGTCATCGACCAAGTCATGAAGGCCTCGGCGTGCCGCGACCCGAAGATGGGCGTGTGGCGGGAAGTCGCGCAAATGGAGGAAAAATTCATGGGCTTGAGCACAAGCATACGCCGACGCGCTAGCGAGGCGCGGATGAGCTTGGCCAAGGTCGCGCGGCAACCAGTACCGTTCCCGAACATCCTCACGAGACAAGCGCTTTCGAGGACACTCACCAGGGAGTGTGGCCATCACGTAGCCCGAGGACTCTAGTCGGTAAAGTCTTCGGGCAAAGGCTTCTCGCGGCCCTCGGCGGTGCGAGGCGCGAACCAAGTCGTGCGTACACGCAGGAATGCCAATTCTGCAGCGGGGCGCTACCTCGGTCAAGCAAGCGCAAACCATACCTCTTACATTGGCCATTTGCGGTGTGGGGACTACGACATGATTGGGCCTGAAAAGAAGGAGGAGGGAGACCTCCGTCCTAGTCACCATTGACAAGTTCTCCAAATGGATCGAAGCCCGACCCGTGGTGAACCCTCACCGCAGGGGAAGCGGTGAAATTCTTCACGGATATCATCTCCGTTTGAGTCGAACTCCATCATCACGGACAGCGGAACCAACTTCGTGGGAAGAAGTTCCTCGACTTTTGCGGCGACTATGGCATCGGTGGATACCCGCACCGCCGTAGGTCACCCGAAGACCAGCGGTCAAGTGGGCGTGCCAGCGGCATGATCTGCAAGGGCTCAAGCGAGGATCTTCAATCAGCTGAACCAATCACGGGGAAAAGATGGTACCAAGAATTGCCGTCGGTTCTATGGAGCCTTGAGCGGCGAAAAGCGAGCCCACGGGGTTGGCCCTTTCTTTCTAGTCTATGGGGCTGAGAGGCAATCTTGCCCGCGGACATCGAATATGGGTCCCGAGGCTGCGAGCCTACAGCGAGCAAGGCAACGGCGTGGCGAGGCAAGACTCCATTGACCAAGTTGATGAAGCCGAGGCGTTGCGCTCACGCACTTTCGGCGAGATACCAACAAGCTCTGGCGCGAAGTATCACGCCAAGCGGTGAAGCCTCGGGAGTTCAAGTCAACGACCCCGTGCTCGGTGAATCGGACAACAAAGGCGTCACAAACTCACGCCACCACAGGAAGGGCCTTATTTCATCGCGCGAAATATTAAGGCGGAACCTACAAGTTGAAGAAGCGAGAAGGGCGAAGTCTACTCCAACGCACGGAACATAGAGCGACTACGTCGCTTCTACCCTTAACCTCGCACTAGAAGTCAAACACTTATGTTTTTTCGCTCAATAAAAGATCTACATCTTTTATGAAGAAATACTTCTTGTGCATACCTTAAAGGAGTCTTAGCCTCGTCGGCACAAGACTAAAACTCCCTCGGGGGGGCTACATGGGGACCCCCTCGGGGACCCCCCTCCCTTCCTTTTTCAAAACTTTTTTTTCGAAAAGAAAAAAAGTTTTCTTCGCGCATTCTCGAAACAATCGTTTAAGTTTGCGAAAGGTCGCTCACGCACAAATCAAAGCAAAGATAGCGAGGCAAGCGGACCGCCCCTAGTGGCATCCGTATGGACTGCCCCGATGGCGTCCACGGTTACCATCTCGCTGGCGGAGAAAGCAGCGACCCGGCCACACAATAAGCGAACAAATTCGAAAGCCTTGAACATAAACATAAATGCACCGCCAACAGACCTCGGGGCGGTGCCATTGTTTATATACATCCATCTCACAAGCTCCAACTTTTTTCATACAAGGAGGTCGGGGGCGGTCGGCTTCATCCACTTGCGCCTCACGGCGGCCCGGAAGCGGGCGCGAGCAGCACCCTCGGCAAGCGCTTCCCCGAGGCGTCGGACCACGGCGCGGCGCATCCTCGAGGCAGGCGTCCACCATCTCGTGTCCGCCTCATAGGTTGACTCTATGGGGGGTACGGGGGACACACTTCATCCTCGGCGGGAGGCCAAGCCGATTGTCGCGGCGCCGTCCACGAGTCGTCTGGCCCCGAGTCTTGGCGGGCATCGGCGGCATCCCTCTCGGCGGGATCAACTTCCTCCTCGTCGTCGGGCGAGGAAGAAGCCTTCGCGGCCGTCCGGGCACCGGACTCCATCGGGAAGTGAAGCGGAAGCGGCCCCATACATGTCCGCGGCCGGGCCGGGCGTTCGGGCTTGTACCGGGTAGCCGCCCACGGCGCTCGGGCGGCTGCGTCTTTGAGGGGCCAACCTCTAGGTTGTCGGGCGAGAGGCCCTCGGCCTCTTCAGCTCGGCGACTTACGCTCCGCTCGGCCCACTGCGCGTGGCGTGGCGCGGTGTTCCACCGCCTCGGTCGGACCTCCTCGCCTGGCGGCAATTGATTTTCTGGCAGAGTTAGCAAGACAAGGCGATTGAAGGCAAAGCTCACTAAGGAAGAAAGGCGCACCACGGCACTTCAGCTGCCCGGCCCGACATCGCGTTATGCTCCTCGGCGGCGACCACGGCTCGCTCCTTCTCCCTTCACGAGGGTCTCGCCCTCGGACACCAACTTCGCCCCGTCTGCGGTGTTCAAGGCATCGCACATCTCCGCTGCTTGCGCCTCCTCCGGGACCGGTCCGCTTCGTCATGGGCTTCGCCGGGACTGGAGGGGAATTTGGATCCGAAGCCTCTTCAAAATCATGGCTCATCGAGCCATGTCATTACCACTCTGCGGCCTCGGACTGGCCTTGACAAGCTCGGCCTCCGGGGTCCGCCGTTGGGACTCCTCTCCTCGGCAAGGGCAGCAAGCCGGGAGGGTCTCGCTGCGGGCCTCGATCCACTTCACTCGAGTTTGACCAAGGGCATTCCGGTTCGGGGCGTTCCGCGAAGGAGCTCGGACTTCTCGGGCGGCGGCGAGAGTGCCGCAGCGACCACATGACCCATCAAGACACAAAGCGCGCGAGAAGACATGCGGCGGGGATGACCATCAAGACACTGCAGCGTCGACCTCCGCCGTCGGCCGGTTATGGCATCCCGATCCTCGCCAAGCCCTCGGTAGCCCGGATCTGCGCCGTGGGTTCTTCTCCGGGACCTCGGGGCGGTCGTCGACCACCGCGACGCCGGGCGTGCTAGGCGTGGAGTCAAGGTGGGCCTTGGTCGGCTCGGCTGAGGATACATCTCCTCAGGCAACTCCGCAACTCAGGGGCCCGGACCAATAGAAGTCCGGGGGCCCTCGGAGGCCCGACCACGGGCGCCGTCCTCGTCATGGCCGAGAGCGGCGGCCGCCAAGGGCTGCCTCGAACCGGACACGTGGAGTAGCGAAGTCGGGGTTATCGCGCCTTGTGAACCCCGGATCGGGCGGGGTCGCGCAGCGGACTGCGGCGTCTCGCCGCCATGAAGAGCTCCTCTTGCGAGAACTCCCGGACAAGGGCCCGGCTCCTCGGGGATGGGCGGCGGCGTCCCGACCCAACCGAATGGCGCCATACGCGCTCCGGCACCCGAGGCGGCGTCATGGGCCTGGCCAGGAGCTCCGTATGCGACCACCATCGGTGAGTGGCCGACCCGCCATCGCCACGGGGGCTGTACCACCTCGGGGGGTGGCCTCGGCAGCCCGGCTTCCGGAGTCGACCCGCCTGGGGCTCGAATTTGCGCGCCACGGGAGGACCCGGCGAAGGCGGCCGATATCTTGGCCGGCGACCCCGGCTGGAGCTGGTAGAGGCTGGCGTAGCCTTCAGGGCCTTCTTGGGTGCGAGCCAGCAGCGGCCCCTCGTTTCTGATCAGAGCGTGTCGGGACAAAGCAATCATATGCGAAGAAGATCAAGATCGCGAAAGGCTCAGGGAAGCTCCCGGGGGATCGCCTGGCGCGTCGAGGCTCGGGGAGGGCTGCGACTGGCGATGCTTGGCCAGCGTGGAGCCGTGCGCCCCACGACATTCGTGCGCCGAGGGTTTGGATCGGGGACGAGGGGTCACGGCTGTCCCCCGAACCGTGCTTAGCGGCGTCGGAGTACCGCGGCAGTGGCGTCGACTCCTCGCCGGGCCTCACCACCTGTGGCGGCGAGGTGCCTACATGGCCAGCGCCAATGGTCACGAGGACTCGGCCGGAAGAGCCCTCGGGCGCACGGGTGTCGCCGATCCCGGCGCCTCAAGCTCGGGCTCGGGCTCGTGCGAAGCTCCGACCGGTCGGGAGCCCCATATTTCGGTCTATCCGAGCCGCCATGTAAATCATCCGGCGAGTTCCACGGCTTGGTCCTCCGGATCCTCGTCCTCTTCGGTGGTCGGGTGTCGGTGTTCGCCCGCCTGTTCTTTGCTCGGCCCGGCGGCTTCTCGCGACCACGTTTCTCTTCTTCTTCTCCTCCTTCTTCAACGCCCGGCGCCGGCTGCGCTCGTTCGAACACGGTTCGCCGCCCGGCGGTCGGCATCAATGCAGCACGGGCGGAGAATCGCGGTAGTTGAGGCGGCCACTGCGAGGAAAAGAAGTGAAGCTGCCATGGCGACAACGCGCAAAGCAATGCAAGGACACGAAGCCAAGAAGCACGCACTCACGGGGAAAATATACCCTCGGTCGGGCGCATAGGGATCTCGGGATGTGTGGCGGGGTGTTGGACTAGCAGCGTCCCTCGCGGCTGGCCGGAGCCATCGGTGGAAGCGAGAAGGCGACATCGGGAACGCATCAAGACCCCGGTGGCCTCGAAGGTCATCGGCACATGAGCAAAGGCGAGCCATCAGCGGCAACACCCGGCGTCGATGGAAAGCGGCGACCCACGGCGGCGGCATTCACGTCCTTCCCTCGGGCGCGGGGACCGCGCCTTAGGCCCTCCAGCGATGATGATCCTCGAGGGGACCCTAGTTCCACTGCGGGCGTGCTTGAGGACACGCCGGTGTACCACGGGGCGCGTTTCGTCGTTGCGGAGGTAGAACCACCGATCTTGCCACCCCCTTGTTGGAGGAGGTGAGCTTGGAGGCGATGTACCCATCGGCTCGGTTCGGCCGTGCTCCGGCGGACTTGGGAGCGCCACCGGCCTCAGCGGCGCGCGCCCTCGGGTGGTTGGCTTTGGCCCAACCCGAGGCGGTGGTAAGGTCCGCCTTGAAGAACCACAACCAGAGGTCCCAATGCGGCTCGATCCCCGGGAATCCCTCACAAGGGTGCCGAAGATGGCGGCTTTGGGAGATCGAGTTCGAGGCCGAGATGATGAGTTCGATTTCATAGTAGTGGAGGATCGCCCGAATGAACCGGCTGCCGGTATACCGAACCAGCGCCCGGTGATGATCCATCAAGCTCACCACGTAGCCATCGGGAGGGGGCTAGGCTCCTCGTCAGTCCAATCCGGGCAATCCACTCCGGCCGCACTTCATCGGTGCGGGGCGAAGAAGCCCTTCATCGGCGAGCCTTTGGAGCTTCTCCTCGTCGCCGTCGTCCTCGGCCCGCGGCTCGGCATCGAGCACCTCCCTCGCGCCGTCACCGCTACATTGCGCCATGGATGAAAGGAGGGAGGGGTGGCAATCGCTAGCAACCCGATCACACGGCGCAAGGCAAGTGAATCTCTCCCTTAATCTCTCCCACACTATCTCTCTATCTCGATTCTTTGCGGCGTGAAGGCAAGAAAGCGATGGCAAGAGCAAAGGAGCAACTATCGCCGCCC
This sequence comes from Hyparrhenia diplandra, assembly GCA_015847255.1. Lineage (NCBI taxonomy): Eukaryota > Viridiplantae > Streptophyta > Magnoliopsida > Poales > Poaceae > Hyparrhenia > Hyparrhenia diplandra. Next base: position 29,093 of record JADLZK010012320.1, read on the forward strand.
AGTCAATTATATTTATAGGGAAGGGAAGGCAAAACGCCCGGCCTGGGCAACCAAACCCGACTCACGGAATGGGCGGCCCCATGATGGAGCGAAGCCGCTCATCCAACGGCCAAGCCTTGCGGTGGAACCGTCGGCGCATTAATGCGCCTTGGCGGACCCTGATCCGCCCGCGACAAGAAGGCGTAAGGCCGTCCCATCGGACTTGAGCGAGCCGCGCCGCCCTCGGCGCGGCGAGAAACGCCTCGTCTCGATCGGGAATAAAACCATCAGGCCATCCATACCCGGGCGCCCGACCCTAAGGGGCAAAAGTCGATCCGTTGACGGTTCCCGCCCGGCGGAAACCAAGCGAGCCTCGGGCTGACACACCTACGTTCGAGAGGTTGCGGGGCTGGGCCCACATGGGTTTCTGATCGCCTCGGGATAACAGAGCCGAGGGGACGGGAGGGAAATGCACAACCGGCTATACCGGGCCCCAGGGCTCTGGATTTCTGAAACGTGTTTAAGGCCCGCGGTCTTTGCTTATAGAGATGTCCCATCCGTGGGAGGCCCACGAGGCCCCTCGGGGTTGGTCGCCCAAACCCGGGATGCGCTATAGCGGTCGCGAGGTTCTCATGGGGTGAATCACGAGATCACATAGCCGACCCTTGCTCCGGCAAGGGCGGGCACCAGCAAAGCAGACCGCTACGCTCAGGGGCCGCGACACATTCGGCTACAGGGGCATTGTGGCGTGTCTCCCCTCCCTCCCTTTCGGGAGGCGCGGAGGAGCGTGCGATCAAGGGTCGAGGAGGCACAGGTCGACCTTGCGCACATAAAGCGCGGGCCTCGGGCTGCTGCGCAAAACAAACACGCTCGCACAAACAAGCGCAATTTAGGCTGTTTCGGTCTTGCCGGCGTGCGAGACATAAAAAGACCTCGAAGGAATCCGCCATTCCATTCGAGGCCTGAAACTACACCCAACGGATGCGCTCAGCGCACCCCTTGTAGGCGAACCACCACGAGAAACAACAAGGCGGCGGAGCAGGCGGAACCCGAGGCGAGTCCTCACTCGCTCGGGGGCTCGAGGCTCTTGTCGGGGGACCTAAATATTGGGCCCGAGACATTCTCCCAAACTATGAGAATCTGCCCAGGCTGCCAAGGCCAGGTAAACCTAACTGCTATCATCCGCATGGAGGGGCGGCCCGACGGACGATGGACCAGGCCATTGGCCCGCGGCGCTCACATGGCGACGAAATCGGCCCACGGGCGGCCCTCGCGGCCCAAATGGGTCACCACGGCGTAAAGAAGCTCATCACGCTCACGAAGGACAAGGTCAGGACCTCAGCCAAACAACGAACCATGGCGTTCCGCGTCGGCGGCGACAAACCATGGCTCGGACCGACCGCGCATCTCCGTTTAGGTCAGAGGCTGGCCCTGGCTTCACCGGCCGGGGAGAAATAAAACCTTCTGTCAGGGTGGCCTAGCTCGCCACCCTCGGGCGCAAAAACTCCGCCTGGCAGGGAGACCAGCTCTCCATCCTCGGGTGAGGCCGTAACCCGATCTGGGGTCGCCGAGGCCCTCGGGCGTGGGAGGTCCGTCGGAGAAGGGAAGCGCCCGCATTCAATGCGCGATCGCCGCGGCCCGGCGGCGCCCGGTGCCATCGATTACGCCCGATCCGTCGAACTGCGAATCGTCTCCCCAATCCGGTGATGGGTAAAGGCGGAACGGTGGCGTGTTACACCACCGACACGAAACGGAGATGACTTTGTTCATTTTCGAGCACCGTCAAAAAGCGCCCGCGTTGGGCGGACCCTCGGGCGCCCGGTACGCGCATAACCGGCAACCTGCGGGACCGGCCCTCGCCATGCGGGGCGTGAGGGGCGCCTCACGGGAGGCCCTCGGGGCGCGCCGGGGGCGGCACGTCCACCATCGGATCGAGGACGCGTGTCTTCGTCAGCGACATCAAGCGGTAGGCCCTCGGCGGCGCACATCTGGCTGAGTGCGGCCTCGGGAATTAGCCACCTAGGCGTCCACAGTGTAAACATTATCTCTCTCCTTCTCCTATAAAAGGGGAGTAATGCCTCATTAGAAGGATTCGATTCGGTCGGTCGATTCGAGCCACTCAACTCCAGTTCACACGGAGCGCACACCACCACCACCATAACCACGATCGTGGGGCTTGAGACCAGCGTCTCTCCCTGCGAGCGCTGTAACCCCTGCTGCAGGCTCACCTTTGCGCGAGGTAACACGGCGGGACACACCTGGCCGGGCGTAGGGCCCCCTTGGCTTTGAACCGGGATAAACGGCTGCGTCCGTGTCCATCTTGCGCTACGCCATCGGGGAGGAGGCACCACGACTTATAAATTCTTTATTTAGGCACCAGGCACCACACGTTCCTGAAGCGCCGACAATTAACCTCGTCGTCTTCAATTTGAGTTAAATAAAAGTATTAGTATATATATAAGATATGATTAGTTTATATAAATATCGGCGTCAATAACAACTTGAGACTTTGATGTACATACGTACCCTTTCATGCTCGGTGTAATTTGTGGAATTTATCGATATTCTGCAACAATATAATCCACATTGATTGGTCCCATGTGGTTGTTGTAGACCCACTTTAAGATAAAAAAAGAGTCATTCGTCATATATATATGAAAGCAATATAGGGACTTGAATTAATGTAACCATATATATAGTACATACTGGGAATAGATGTATATCCGGTTGCGGTTTTGCGATCGGTCATATTATGTTCATGAATTATCTACGCCCAAACCACGCACAATAGAACAAAAAAAACTTAGACTATTAATTGCGCATAAGCAAAGGGAAGGAAATTCTTGAGTATATATATAATTGACGAGGTTTTACGCAATTACCCCTGAATTATATCGAGCATATCTTCGTACCACTCTCTGGGGCCATCTCAACGAGTCAAGGCGTGAGATGACTTCTTTGTTGACCTTTCGATGTGAAACAATATCGGTGTCCTTTGCATGTAAGCGGTTGAGCTAGATAGAAAGAAAGGTTATTACGAAGAACATGATTGTCAATGTTAGGAACACTCACTTGAATCCGTAGGGGAACATTACTACCCTCTTGTCGGTGCGGTGTAACTTTCGAGGAACATCTTTATATTTTTCTACGTATACGCTTTCAAACCATATATTGTTCCCGGGTTTTGTGCACGATATAAGGATCTATGAATCCAATATCGATGCGCCCTTGATTCGGAAATGTTGAATCAATATCTACATATATGGTGAGAAGAGTATGGTATTAGACACATACATATATAATCGGGACATATTGACGTATTAGTAAAGCGAGAGAAAGAATCACTTACAAACAATAGATCTTTGAGGATGCTTTTTGTCGAGGGAGGTCCGGTGGAATAGTCGGTGCAATTCACAAAAATCAACCACATCACGTCATCGCCAGTTCCCCATTGGTTTCTTAGTCGACCTTTGAATTTGTCTGTCCTTTTTCCTGCGCCTCTAGGTACTTCTGTTTTAGCTCATACATTTGAGTACCAGGGGCTAGCACATCTCTCGGGATCCCATAGACTCGGCCCAATTCAAATTTTTCTATATTTGTCATCATCTACCTTTGCGGTTTCAAAGATCACTCTGTTCATGTCGACACCACTACGAATATAGTAATCTAAAAAGCTCAGTGATAAGCGATGCACCCGCCGAGGAAACTTTATGTCTTGTGTGTTTGAACCGTATTGATCGAACACTTCATTGGAAGCGGTCGTGACATTTCTCCAAGTTGTGAAACACTTTGACTCTTCTTCCTTCTCTTTGGGTCAACTTCCTTGAATAGAGTGCGGTCAAAGTGCACGAAAGTGGCGAGGGCTTGTCGACATCATATCTTTCTTTTTCTTGGCTTCTATTTTTGTCTTAGCACTTTTGGAGCTAGGAAGAAGGGCTTGGCGACTTCATTTGCCGCCTCCTCCGCCGCCTTCTACGGCGCGATGAGAAAAATTTTTTTGTTTATTTCTTTGACCGGCGTCCAATTCCTCCTTACTCATTTCACCGGGCAATTTCTTGGGAATGGGCCTTGGTTTCTGGTCAATATTTTCTTCACTGCGAGGCGAAGACTCTTTTGTCTTTGAGGTTATCTTCTTAGTTGCCTTTGTCGCGGGAGGAGAGCCTTTGGGAGACCTCGTTGGAGGCGGGGGCGCACCTTTCGGCGCCCGGTGGCGGTGGAGGTGGTGGTGGTGGTGGGGCGTGGCGTTTGCCTTGGAGAGATCGCTGCGGATGTCGTCGTGTCTTCTACCCCATCGTAACCACCGCCCGGGACTACTATGATCCTGCAGGGGGCCGTCCTTTCTAGTGGGTTGCGGTAACTCGGGAGGCGGCTACGGCATGGACATCCCGGGAATAACAATGTATTGTTTACGCCATGCAATGAATTGCTTCTCAACGTCTCCTAGTTTTTGTATCCCCCGTCACCTCGGGAATGTCAAGATCCCGTCGGCATAACCTTCAACCACTTTATCCGCAGAGGCGGCGGCATATCCGGTGGTATTGGTGTGCCGAGTGGAGTCTTGGTGTCTTGAGTACGGTCAATCGGACTAACAACATAATGGCCACCTTCAGCGTATTGCCACCCTCCTTTGGGATGTGCGGCTCGCATGGTGTCAACTTTTCGGTGATGTCATCCACGAGGGAAGCGCCTTGAGTCCGTGTCACCAAGACTTGGCTGTTGTGTGGAAGCACAAGCGCTTCTCCTGTCAGTGGCTACGGGGCTGCTTCTGGTGGTGCAATAGGAAGCAGCGCACTCAATTGCTTCTTGGACTTGCCTTTTGATTTCTTCTTGCATTTTTGCTTCCATTTCTTCCTTTTTGCTTCCTTTGCGTGCGGCATATTGCTCCAACATGCGCATGTGCTCTAACTCAAGTTCCTTCCTTCTCTGGTGGGTTCTATAGGTACCAATGTCATGCGGGAAACCAAACTTCCGCAGGCGGCCCCTTTGCCTCTTGTTCGACCCGGTGTGCTCGGTCCCAATGGCATATGAAAGTTCATCTCTCTCTCTATTGGGCCCTGAACAAGCCATGGAATTTGGCTTGAAGAATGTCCATCAATCTTTTTGTTGCCTCCTCGAGTTTTTGGCCATGAATTACCTTGCCGGTCTCACGGGCACAATTGTCCCCCATGACCCAAAAGCCCTTTGCCCAGTGCGTTCGGGCCGGTTGAGTGTTTACGGTGTGATCCCCTTCTTTGAGAAGGTCCGCTTCAGTTTTCTCCACTTAGGAATGGAACTTGCGTAGCCACCGGACCAAGCGATGGTGGTACTCCTTTTTTACGGCATTTTGTTGGTTCTTTCTCGAAATTTCCATTGCCTCCTCTAAAGTCTTATCTTTGCACAAATTCCTCCCAATACGGCCTCTGCTTGGAAGCGAGGCTGGAACAAACAATTTGAGTCAAGTTGTTCTTGATGTATTTATTGTACAACTCCTTCTTCGGGACACGAATTGTTTGGCCATGAGTTGCATACTCGGTTATAAACTTTAGCCACCAAATCATCATGGGTGATGACATCGTGATAGTTATCTGTTTCAAACATGAATTTCAATGTAACCTCTTTCAGATTATACTCTTGTCGCATCGGAGAGGCGTAACTAATATGAGGTGCACTCTTCCTCTTCTTCCATAGGCGACATGTGATCGGGATCCTTTCCCTTACAAGGTACCCACGGTGAATGCATTATATCTTTTTAGCATGTTCTCCTAGCACTAGTCCTCTATTTGGATCGAACTACGTGATGATATAGCGACCTTTCAACGACTTTATGGGCCCTCGAGTAGTCTTACTATTGGCGTGATAGTTGACGTTGATGCACAAAGGGCTGATATCTGAAGACATTTCAAATAAGAAAATGTTATATATAGATAGATATATATTTATATATATATATATATATTAATTCATACATAATGAACACATATATACCTCCTCATCATAGCTGCTGGGTTGTTCTCCACAAAATCCATTAAGTATTGGAGTCCATGCATCTTGCATTTCATTATTATTATCATCGTCAAGTTGATGATTGCCACCACCGTGGATAATATTCATCATTAATTCTTCATCGTCCATGTTGGCGTTGTCTCGGGTCGGCCATCTATTCACGAAAAACAAAAACCGATTACTAATGTAAGGCGTTTGACATTCGTCGGGAAGGCGTTACCAGAGGTAAATCGTCGGGAACCCTACACATTCGTAGGTAGATCGGAAAACGTGGCGTCGTCGGAAACCCCTAACTGCGTGCATTCGTCGAAAACTAAGTTTTTATATTACATGTTGCGTTGAACTCTTAGGTACATCGGAAGCGTCGGCGTCGTCGGAAACCCTAACACATGCATTCATCGAAAAGTAAGTTTTTTATTTTAGTTAAAATCGGGAAACCCTAACACGTGCATTAAAGTGAAAACTAAGTTTTTTATTTTACATGTTCGTTGAACTCTTAGGTACATGAGAAAGCGTCGGCGTCGTCGAAAACCCTAACACATGCATTCATCGAAAAGTAAGTTTTATTTTAGTTAGGTCGTCGGAAACCTAACTGCGTGCATTAAATCGAAAACTAAGTTTTTATTTTACATATTCGTTGAACTCTTAGGTACATCGGAAAAGCGTCGGCGTCATCGGAAACCCTAACACATGCATTCATCGAAAAGTAAGTTTTTATTTTTAGTTAAATTAGGCCGGAAACCCTAACACACATTCGCGAACAATCTCAAATTAAATTCGAAACCCTAACGGTTTTCGCATTGTTAACATACAATTCTCATACAATCGTCGTCGAAACCTAATGGTTTTAACATACAATTCTCATACAATCATATACAATTCTCAATTTAATTTTATTGAAAAATTTTTTTAATTTTATTGGAATTTTTTTTTTTTCTACCTTTTTTCTACCTTTGGCGACGGTGTGGTGGGATCTTGTGAGGGGCGGTGAGGGCGCGGTCGGCGGTCTCGGCGGTCGGCCGTGGGTGGAGGCGTCGTGGCGTTGAGGAGGGCGAGGGGCGGCCCAGCCGTGGGAGGTGGGGCGAGCGTCGGGGGAGGGGAGGCGGAGGGCCTGTGGCGTCGGGGCGTGGGAAGCGGCGGCGTCGGCGAGGGGATGGCGGCTTGGTGCCGGGTCGGCCCAGGCGAGGCCGGCGACGGAGCGAAGGTGGCGGTGGCGGCATCAAGAGGCGGCGAGCGCGGGCGGAGGCGAGGCGGCCCGGTGGTGTCGGCAGCGCCGGGAGACTGGGCAGGAGAGGCGAGGAGCGCGGGACGGAGGGCCGGCGTGAGCGGAAAGCAGGCGGAGGGCGAGCGCCTGGCCGAGCAGCGTCGCCCGAGGGGAAAGCGTAGCGGAATCGGCAACGGCAACAGCGGAAGATCTCGGAGGGCGGAGGAAGGAGGAAGGAGAGCAGGGGCGCGCGTATATACGAGGGGGACCTCTATTCGGCTCCTCTCTATAACTAGGGAATAGAGGGTCTTTACTCCCGACTAGAAGCCAATCGGGAGTAGAAGTGCCCCTTTACTCGGTGAACTCACGGCCAGGGAGTAAAGGTATTTTGGCGGGCCCGTGAAATCCTGACCACCTTTACTCGGGGCCATGAGTTGGCCGGGGGAGTAAAGGTGAATTTTTCCCATTTCCGCCACCGTTCAATTCTTTGTGTTTTTTTTTAAAATTTTCTTTTCATTTATTCACTACAATTCGGTTTTAATATAGCAAATTACATAGCAGTTTTAAAACTTTTTAAAAATATAATTTAAATACACATTGCTTTACTCCCACACTAGAAAAATATGTAACCTAAAATATTTTACCTTTTTCTATTGACTAGCTAGGATAATGTAGTTAATAATCATTAATTCATTAATGCAAAATTGTTGCCATTAAATAAAATAATTAAATATAATGTTTTTGGCCGGGGAAAATTGTTTTTACATTATCACATGCGTAAAAATTCTCACATTACTTGTTTTTTAAAATATATTGAACATTATCAAACTTGTTTTAAAATATACCGGAACATTATCAAACATTGTCAAATGGAACACACTAATAAAAATGTTAGGTCATAATTATTACACATAGAGTTGTCTCAAAATACTATATTAAACAAACACTAAATTAAGTTGGCTTCTATCTTGTCCATGGAGTGTCTTCTTCATTGAGTAAGATCACGGGGATCCTTGCTCACTTTGAAGGGCACAATTACGATTTGCTTCTCATAATCTTGACATGTCGACTTGTCCTCAATTCCTCGATGTTTGATTTACGGAAGGACTATGTGGCGCTGGGCTCATCATTTGTTGGCTCTTTGTTGTTTTCCCTTTCTTAGGTTTTGTAGCCATGTCTTTGACATAGAATACGGCGTACATCTTTTCGAGGACAAATGGTTCTTCTTTATAATCGGTGTTTTTAGGTCCCTTGTTGTGGAGTCCATGTCACGGGTCAAGCTGCTAAAGCCCGCTTAGGTCAACTTCACCCGGCGGCTTGAACAAAGGGACCTTGAAATTATCTCCATAGTCTAGTTCCCATATGTCCTCTGTAGCCATAATATGTTTCCTTCACCCCATTTGGGTCTCTGGCATCTATTCGAACACCCTTTGTTTTGGTTGGTGCTCCTTTTATCTGGGATCTTGTGCAAAAATGTGCTCCCATTTATTTCATACCCTTGGTATGTGAGGACATACCCACGATGGTTTATGCGACCAACCTATATAGTTGCTCAGGGAAGACTTTTTGATCACCTTGACATTTTTTCAACCAACCCAGATAAAACTTGACAGTGCTCCACGCCTGTCGAATCCTCATCCATGTAAGGGAAACTCGATCGTATTAGCTCCTTATGTTCTTTGATATCACGGGAAGCACCAAAGTCTTTGTTTGCGAGGAAAGCGTGTATTGTGCTTTTGTCGAAATTATTATCCTCCATCTTGATATATGTTCTCTTTCCTAGTGTTCTCTTTTCTAGTGTCCCCTTTCCACTTAGCCTCCCCTCATGTCGCGATTCGGGGACACCAATTGGGTCAAGGTCGGGGAATAAAGTCAACACAAAACTCAATGACCTCCTGCGTTTCCATAGCCCTCGGCGATGCTTCCCTACAGGCGAGCCGGTTGTGAACATATTTCTTCAAGACTCCCATGAACCTCTCAAAGGGGAACATGTTGTGTAGGAATTTCGGGACCGAGAACGACAATCTCTTTGACTAGGTGAACTAGGAGGTGTGTCATGATATTAAGAAAGGACGGAGGAACACCAACTCAAAGCCGACAAGACAGAACCATCATTCTATAAGCTTAGTTATTTCTTGTGGATCGATTGCCTGAGAGATATTTCATTGAGAAATGCACATAGCTTCCACGGCGCCAGGGACGTACTTTTTGGAGGTAGAATCCCTCTTGCGCAGCCCAGGAAGCAAGCTGCGTCATGAGCACGTGGCAATCATGGAACTTTAAGTGTTGAAATTTCTTGTCGGCACATTTATTATCGCTTTATATTTGAGGAGAATCGGATGGTACCTTGATCTTTGTTTAGGCATTCAAACATGCTTTCCTTCTCTTCTTTGGTAAGATTGAAGCTAAGGGGGGCCTAAGTATTGGCGTCCATCATCGTCCAATCGCGCCGGGTGTGTCCTTATGCTTCCCGTACACACCCATGAAGCCTAGCGGGTTGACACAAAGATTCTTTGTTAGGTGCATCCGCGTCAATTTAGCTTCTGCGAACCTCTAGGACTTGCCAATAGGGTAGCTCCCAAAATATTGACTTCTTCTTCCACATGGGTGCGTGACCTTCATCATCGTTTGGAGCAGGTATCTTTGCCGGGTCCCTTCCCGAAACACTACTTTGACATCGTTGACCATCTCCGGTACATCGACGATCCGGTTTGCGAGGCTTGGCATTGTGGTATGCGTGCCGTTGAAATGTTTGCCTTTTTCTTTCTTATGGGGTGACTCTTGGGAAGAAATCGATGGTAGCGAGGGGTACCACGACCTTTCTCTGATTTTTAAAAAAAATACCCCTTACAATCAGGTAAGCAGTGCGTGCAAGCATTATATCCCTTGTTTTATTTATCTGATATATTACTTAGAGCGGCCAATCGTTGATTGTTTACAAACAAAGGGCGCGCAAGTCAAAGTGTTCCTGTTTGTACTCATCCCACATACGTACACTGGTTTATTCCACAAAATAAAGTTAGTCAACTAGTGGCCTTGGGTACACATCGATGTGGATTTTCGGTCGCCGGGCCTTGGATGAGTATCGGCATCATAATGAATTTCCGCTTCATGCATAACCGGGGGAAGATTGTAGATACCGCAGTAACATGCGGTGCTATGGCTCTCGTTACGATCCCCGAAAGGGGTTAAAACCATCCGTACTTAAGGCAAACCTCGGGTTTCTTGCATCATCTGCAAAATCCTTGAATTTCGAATCGATTGCTCTCCTTTTGTGACCCATCGGCAGTGGTGTCTCAACTTACCCGTCTATCTTACGGTCTTCTTTGTGCCATCACAACAACTTTGCATGGTCCTTGTTTTTACGAACAAACATTTGGGCGTGGTATTATCGGGCGTACCACATAACCTTGGCGAGGTTTTTCACTAGGCCTTTAAGCCCTCAACATCAGGGGATCTTCTGCTTTGATCTTATACCGTGATGCATGACATGTCGGACATTCATCCAACTTCTCGTTATCCTTGCCATAGATGCGAGGAAACAATCATTAGGACATGCATGAATCTTTTGATTGTTAATCCCAAGAGACGGACAACCTTCTTTGCCCGTGCGTGGTGGCGGGCAACTCATTGTCGCCGGAAGCATCTTCTTTTGGATGTCAATAGCGGCTAAGCGCATTTATCGAAACACCATTCTTAAGCCTTCCAGCTGCGGCAATTCTAGTGTGGCCAATTTACAGCAACTTTTTACGCCACGAATCACGCGGCTTGGGTACAACAACTTCTTGTGGTCCTCTAGCATCTTTTCGAACTTCTTCTTCTCCTTTTCTTTTGGCATTCATTACGTAGCTTCACGACCAAACTGATCAAAAACCCATGTTAGGCTCATCTCTGGCGGTACCTCCCTCTTCATCTTCCTCCATTTGCAATATTATTTTATGACACCGGCAAATTCCACATAATACTTGCCAATAACATTGTAAAATTATTCCCCTTCTTCGTCTTCACCTTCTTCCATTCGACACACCCGGTCTCTCCGGGTGCTTGGTCAACAAACATAGTTGGGCATGTCCCGACTTATACAGGTGTAAATGAAGGGGTATGTGAGTTGGAGAAAACTCTCTCTTATTCCTTACATACGCTGGCACATGGGCGCACACAAAAACCGTTTAAACTTGTTTGCTTGGGCGCATAGGAACTCATGTACCCCACGGGAATGAACTCTCGCGTCGCGTCGTCTGCGTTGTACATCAATTTAAACTTCATCGCCAATTTATGATCATAATTATAGTATTAAAGTAAGTAAACCGGATACATTTGATTAAATACACAACATGCATGAATAGTACATTTGATTATTTTTAGGGCAGGGTAGCCTACAACTTTTGTTTTGCGCATACAACAAACTCACTAAAAGCGAGGAAAAAAAAAACTAGTCATCAATTAAGCGAGAACATCCGCCGTAGGCCGCGGGCAATGATCCTAAGAAAGTAATATTTTTAAGCGGCATCTCGAGATCTCCATTTCTAGACCGCGGTCATTGTTATTTGGAATATTTGCACCATGGTGAGCGTAAAAGCCCGTGTTGTATTTTTTGTAACAATTTCGAGGTAGCGATGGACACGAGCATGTAGCAATCGCCCGGGGTTCGATATATATAGATATGCAGCGACCAACATGCACTACATACCATGCCATGTTGCCTACACATGTAACCCAAATTAAATTGATTCTAATTTAGACTACAAAATAATGAATTACACAATTTGGTAAATTAAGTTAAATTCCTCATTTCTCTAAACAAAAGAAATTTTGAGAAACAACTATATTTATATAAATTTCAAAAACATAAAAATGAAGGATGAAAATGAGGAGGGAGTGAAATTTAGAACCTTTATTCGGTTTTGGTTGGGAAACCGAATTAATGAAATTTTGTCTGAGGAGATTTTGGGGAAGAAAATCGTTGAAATTGAAGGCGAGGGAGTATTTATAGGAGGGACATTTATTCGGGTTAGAACAGCCGGGAATAAAGGTTGAGCTTTACTCCAGGTTGGAAGCGCAAACCGGGGGTAGATCTCAACCTTTACTCCCGGTTTGAGTACGAGCGGGGAATAGAAACCACGCCAGCGTCCATCCCCGGCGTGGCCCTTTACTCACTGGGCTCTAGAGCAGGGGTAAAGATAGATTCTCCCAGCGAAGATAGAATTTCGGTAGGGGGTAACTCACGTTTACAGGCTTCCGGGGCGAGTCGTTTACGTAGTAGTGTGATCACTGCTTTCGGATCGCGGCGTGTATTTTTCCGAAAGATCCGGTTGCCCGGCATTATATTATATTAATAAGCATGGAATTAGAGTTGCAATCTTACATGCGCGAGAGGCCTATCTCATATTACAGAGACGCCATATGAGGATATAGGACATCTATGCTAATTACTCACATTATTTAGAAACAAATATTTGGGGGTTTTAGCCACACCTTCTAGTCAATAATTTCGCCGGTCGCTATGCTCATTCGCTGGTTGGAAGGAATCCATAGCGATCTGAGGTGCGTCACCTATACTTCCTTGTTTAATTTACAAGCTACGCACGCAGCACTGCTCCATCGTCGTCGTAAATCATTCAAGTCTCTTAGAGTCAAGCATTTCAATTTCGACCAGTTTGAAAAGAAATTACAATGTGCGTGATATTAAATAGTTATACTATAGAAACATATAATTAATAATGAATCAATGATATTTGGTTGTCATCCTAAAAAGTTAGAGAGTCGATTACACAATTGCGCTATCGAGGAGTCTAATTGCTGGATTTACCACTTTGCGCTGTTTTCCATAGCGAAGCCTCGGTTTGCCCCTGTCCTGAGGTGGACTTAATGGTGTTAAGTATGAGGTAAAAGAGCGAAAATATCATGTACCTTACCCAATGAGTTCCATAGCAACAGATCCTTCCAGCGAAGGCGGGAATCCAACGGTCCTTTTGGGCGAAAGCGGCTGCCTGGGTAGCCTCGGGGCGCGGCACGGCGCAAAGCCGCCGGGACTTCGCCATGCATCGCCTCGGCGCACGCCGACGGCCGCGGTACGCCGGGATTTGCCGCGAGCCGCCCGATCTGGCCTTTGCCGCCCGAGAGCGCGCATTTGGTACCGTGATGACGCGAAACGTGGGTTTCCGAGTCGATGTCGGCGGCGTCGAACTAATGGGGAGGCTATAAGGAGGCCTATAGTAGATAGTTCCTTTAGGACAAAGGGTACTCGGAATAGTAGGCGGATTCGCGGTTTATTTCAAAATTTATTATCTTATTGTATAAATTGGTCAAATTTGGTTTTACAGCGTTCCAAAGATTCCTAGAATAACACAATTTAGTGGAATTTAGGGTGGAAGAAAAATTTTGTGAAGCATGAAGAGGTGTTAAAGTGTTTCTAAATTGAGGAACTATAGAAAATAACGTTGTTGTTTTCTCACAAAAAAAAAGCCCCGAATTTCATAAAAATTCCAATTAACATTTTCAAAAATTCTCTCGCGAGAGGCTGATTTTTTTCCCAAAACCAGATAATAATTTGCTGAAGTGGTTTTATGTCTGCTCTACCAGATAACGTTCGGTAAATAAGTGGGTGGCGTGTGCCCATCTGAACTGCTTCTAGACATGAATGCGTAGGTTATTGGCTGGTTAGTAGTTATTACCTTCTGTTATTGGACTTGCAGAATTTGCACACCTGCTGCTTTTAGATTTGGATTTGGACGTTTTACGCCGCGTGGCGATTCGCTGTACATGAATTTTGCCTGCTTACACTGTTTGCGTTTCGTGGACGTGAGTGCTGTCTTTTAATTTTGATATTTATACTTTTTTTCACATACTTGGTTTCAAATTAATTAAATAACATATCTAATTTGGAGATTATCTAATCATCTTCGCCACGGTCCACTCTAAGTGCGAGGTAAATAACATATCAAATCATCTTCGCCACGGTCCGCTCTAAATTCAATAATTGGGGGTAACTCTTTACAATGGTGGGAGTTGCGCCGCTATTCGCCATAATGGTGGGAGTATTACGCCGGACGAATGATTACATTTAGAATGCAGTAGAAATGTATTGGATTTCTTGCGCTAATTATAATTCATAGTGTACATATTTGATATCACGGAAATCTTACGTAACTCTACCTACATAATTACGGTTAAACATTATCTTTTTGGCTACAAGATTTTGAAATGGCTTACCAAAATTTTTTAGAATTACCTTTGATGCAGCCTTTGATGAGACAGCTGGCGGCAACTAGCGTCGCACACTTCATGCGAATGGAGGAGCTACATATATATACAATCATTATGGAGATGGTTAGAAGATGTACACAAAAGGTGAGTGCCAGAGATCGAGATGAGGAACTCTTTGGGTCACAAGATGCCCATGTACTCACGCACAAGGATGATTAGATGTATACATACGAGCATAAGTTTGACGTTTGGTTATCAGCGCATGTCTGCCATAATCAACTTCTTTTGATCGTTGGTTGGATATTATTCCTGCATGAGAAGCATAAGAATGGTATATGAGCACTGCCTCTCTCTCAATTAGATAGCAAGATGAAAAGGGAGTTTATGCAGGCAGTCGAATAAATATGAAAGCAAAGAGAGAGTGTAGCAGAAACAAGAGCATAACCTTATGCCCGGATGCAGCACAAACGCACCAGCTTGCTAGGCCCCATTTCTCGGGGAAGTGCTTCTCACTCTCAATGTCCTCTGTAGCGGTTCTCGAAGCGGCATGTGGAACAGAGACGGAACCAGGGGCAGCGGGGCTTGCGTGCCCCACAACAGAGTGACACTCTATTAAATACCTACTTATAAAGTTTGTGATTATATATATATACACGGAAATTCATCTATTTGTTATCATGCTTATGTGTGTGAAAATGCACAACAGGTCATCTATGTTATGAATATTAAGCTTCCACGAGATTTTACCGTATGCACGTTAAGTGGTAGAAGAGCGTCGCTATCGGCGGCCGAGGTGCTGTGATGGCTTACGTGAAGCTTCGAGATTTGTCATTTCGGTCACGTGTTGTGTATACGTAGGGGTTGTTGAAGGCGCCGAAGCGCTACCACCTCCTGGATTCGGCTTTCGAGGACCGAAAGGCCGTTATGCGACACCCTCGCACCGTGACGACTTGCTTTTCGATCATGTCCGTGGTAACAATAATGTGAACGACAGGACGAGTCAGGGACCTACAGGTGCGGCTTTTGGGCCACCGAGACCGAAAAGCGGTTCCATCGGCCGCACGTCTCTGGCGGGCGAGCCCGCCGAGTCAGCTGAAGGTGCTGACATCAGTTGTTAGTGGGGACGAAAATGTGCGTGTTCGGTCTCGTCTGCTTTTGTGTTCTTGCAGGGAGGTCTCGTCGGCTAGGTGACCGGACGCGTCACGCACCTCCACGCTCAGCGGGACCGAAGATGAGGCCGGCGTGGTCGCGTGGAGTAGTTGGGATACCCGGCATAAAAGGACCGGGGATGCCTGCTTCAGCAGGAATATCGGTGGCATCAGGGCGAGAGTGAGTTGAGAGCCACTTTTGAGTCATGTAGCAAGTATGCGAACTGACGGCTATAAATAGTGCCCTGCGCGCGGGGTGTTGTGGGGAGCTGGATGGAAAATTAATGAAAAGAAGCCCAGGTGTTTTCGGCTCCCATTGTACTCTTTTGGTGTCGTTGTTCCCTTCGGGGTGGCACTGCTTTGCCAGCTCCCAGCATTAGAGCGCGCGGTGGTTGTCGCGGAACCAGCTCATGCCGGCGGTCGATATCGACACCGAGAGTGTTCGCCCGAGCACGGAATCAAAACTTAGCAGAGGCGTTGCGGCGGTCACACTGGGGGCGCTAACTTGAACTAGGTGATTTAGCTTGAGGCGAGGACCTGCTTGCGCAAGATGAGAGGAGGATCACTGAGAGGCGATCGGCGAAGACCATGGCGAATGGACAGCGATGCTTGCGAAGCGCCAAGCGATTAAAGAGTACGGCGAATGACAAAAACTGCGCAATTTTGTGTTGAGGGGGCTCTCGGCGAGGCGCTGTTGTTTTAGCGAGGCAGCGCCGGCGTAGAGAGGAATTGGCTGGGTGAGAGCAAATCGGGTGCTAGCGAAATCGAGAAAGGCGGGCTTGTTGATCGGTCCGGATGGAAGAAGCGGCCAGCGGCCGAGGGAATGAGTCACCCGGCAGAACCCAATGTCGCGGCTAGGGCTGGATAGCTCGAGCGGCTTTCGGCTGCGTCGTGAACTCGGCTGCGTTATGGCGCTTTCCGGCTTCGTTCGCGGCTCGACTTCGTTATGGCTCAGTTCTTTCAAAAGCGACGGCGAGAGGCTAGCTTCGGCTACGGCTGCTTGAGCGGCTTCGGTACGGCTGCGTTTGGCTCAGCGGGCAAAAGCACAAAAGCTACATGCACATAAAACCGCCAAATATGCGCGACGGCACACATTCTATGTATATATAAAATGAAATAAACAAAATAAACATTAATTTTCAATGAAAATATAGAGTATGCTATCGTTTATGACCGCGGTCCATAATCCTCGGTTGATTGATTCCATTGGCGATGCCTAGCGACGCCACCAGCAGCCGAGGCAGAGCCCGACGACCGTGGCCGCTAGGCACTGCGTCCATGTAGGAGAGCTGCTGGTGTCCTGCATGTTACTGCTGCTTTGTAATATAGGTGCTCGATGAAATGCCTAGTCAGGCTAAAATTCACGAAAATGCAGGAAAACGTGCTTCATTATACAGAGAAAGAAAGAAATGGGCAAAGAGCCCTACAACACATGGTCTCACAAAACCACACAGCTTAGAAATTAATTACATTCGGCGCCCAAAAGACAGGGAAGCGACCTTCAGAAGTTGCTTGGAAAGTTATATTGTATCATGCATGAAATTTCTTAATTTGTCATTTTGCTCAATCTTGGTGTTTTAGCAACTTGTTCAAAATTTATATGCATGCCAAGTTTCACACTGAATGGCAGTTCACTGTTGTTTCTATATTAACTAGTCATGACCATTGAAAGTATTACATGCATGTCTTGTGTTATATTAATAAAAACTGAATGTCATTTTGGCGGGCAATCGTCTTTATATATATATTGTCCTTGTGTATGGAAGTCAAGAACAAGCGGCTACTGAAAACCAAATGTTGTTTGACAGTTTTCTACTTGTTTTGAAAAAGCTATTAATTGAGTGTTGTTGCTTATCTACACCCGAAAGACATTCCCCTGTCACTGCAGGCAGTATATGGTCGATCTCTATGGATGCACTGCAGGGGTTCTCTGCAAGCGTCTCACCAAGTAAGATATATAGATGATCAGAAAATCAACTTGAACACATATGCAACTCAAGAAGGATTTAGTCTAGCACATATATATATGGCAATTCTATGGAAACAAAAGAAAACTAATTACATAAAAGTATATATTACGCAATCATATTTACGTAATGTTTGTTATCAAAAACTGTTATATTATATTTATAACATATCACACTTATATTGATGGTTCTAATATATATTACAATAATCATATTCATGCTTGATTGTGGCTACATATGAGCGTGGAGATGACTTCGCAAACAGTCCTTACAGATAACTCATTATACAAGTTGTCTATTTGGAGTTTGTTGTGTGTGGGAGTTCCAAGAACCACCACAATATATGTTTCCTGCAGGTTGTACATGCTCTTATTATGTGATGGTCGCATAATTGGGTAGCTTGATGTTGCGGAGCGAGGCAGCACAATCTGCATCCGGTAGGATAAGAGGAAAGCACTATGTCAGGCACCCAGTTACTATGAGTTACTATGAAAAATGAAATTGTTAACAGCTTATGTTTTCCCACTTTAATAATGATATAGCATAGGAAGTCAAAGTGCACGCATATATACCTGGTAGCATCAAGCGTGCGTGACTTGAAACCAGCTGCACAGCTACATGAAATAGTACTCCCATGTACGGATGAATTTTCATCAAACCCCAGAGCCAAAACTTTACTGCATAAAAAGAATCACGAATACAGTTAACCACCATTGTTGAAACGACAAATGCACGTACCAAATGTAGCTTGAATTGGAAAGGATGAGCTGCATGTGTGCTGCCACTCTTTGTTTGCCATGAGGTTGTCCCTCCAGGACATTGATAAAAGTTCTGTCTTGTAAATGGTACTCAATATTCTCAACGTGTTCTATGCTGGAATCAGATACAAATACTCGATGAATTGTTATTTTACGGCAATGCAAGCTTAGTTAAAATAATGATGATTTAAGTTTGTTGATGCATATTGAGAGTACAAACCAGAGCCTTGATGCATTGGACATGGCAGAAGTTATCCACGCCATAGAAGAGGAACACAAGCACCTGGGAAGATATATTCCTTTATGAAGTCGAGCTCCTCCTATATATTGGTCATAACCCACCGTTCCTCTATGGGATTGAGCTAACCTGAGGTTTATAATGGCAATTTTCAGATGAAAATTAGTATATAGACATAATCTAAAAAGATGGAAAATAAATATATATACAATGCAACAGATATATATCGGTGTCGTTTTAGCGAGGAATGGTGTGCACCTGGAGGACAAAACAGAAGCCATATTATTCTGTTAAATGGCACTCGCGCAGCTAAAAGGATTCATCCATGTACTCCATGGCCAACATGTTCCATCATCTCGCTAAATATTGAATGAAGAAAGAACATATCCTATCAATTTGTGCTGATCCAGTCCTTCAATCAAAACTGGTTTGGTGTCCGTACTACTCACGTGTACTTACCAACTTATAATCCTATCATATTTGTGGTGCTTTTGGTATTTGACGGTAGGAGTCTAAAGGAGGAAAAGTAATGCGGTCCTAAAAACCTTGAAATTGAACTAGCCAATATATATTATTAATAAAACAAGAATAGTGGTATTATATAGCACCGATGATGACCTCTAATCCAGCTTCTTTTCACTTTTCTCTGGGCATACTTAAGTTGCTCCTCCGATACTGTATGATTCCTGTGTATTTACAACCTGTTTTGCCTCACCACCTCTATTGCTGAAGTGCCCCAGCCACTACCAATTTCAAGAACATGATGGCCTCGCTCACATTGAGCCTTCAATTAAATGGATATATACAAAAAGATATTATATGTTCATCATCATCAGGTCCATGATGCATAAGCAAGCAGTAGTTGGATCGAAGCATATATTGATCTGAACATATAAATTTACCTTGTTTATTAGAGATCTAACTTTTACGTAGCTGGGCTACTTCTAAGCTCTCATCCTCCACCTGCCATTTGCAGTAATGCCAAATAATTAAAGTTAGTTTGAGAATATATACTGGTATTCCAAACACAACGCAATTACAACACTACAATCAAAATTACAAGAGACCGACAACAAACCAGAGACTCCACAAGAATAATTCATTGTTGGGTCCAAAAAAGGGCAAAGAAATCATTACTCTGCACACACATATGTAAATTGTTTTAGATGGATGGGAACTATTAAGAAATTAATCTGATAGACATATGGGCACTGACTAGATCATAGTGTTCTGAGATATTTCGACGAGATTGTGTTATAGTGTTCTTCCTTGAGACATGGGACAAAATAAATTTTTATTGATGCAATCCAGCAGTTAAAAGATGTAAGTTGTCCACCAACCCCCTTCCTATATAGCTTCTGCAGCAAGAGAGGTGTCAGGGAGGTTTATATATAGGATATAATACTCTTTATGTTCTAAATTAAATAAACCAACTCCTAGTTGAGAATCACCCTTAGTCAACCTATCTTAAGGTTGACCAACTTTCCTAATAATGAATAATATAACAACATATATCACACCGAATAAGTAGGTTATGAAAAGTATATTTCATATGTGTCTAGTTATATACTAATTTGATGACATAAATATTGATATTTTTCTAGAAATTTAGTCAGAACTTAAATAATTTAACTTATTAGGACAACTCTAAAAAGTTAATTTATTTTTGGGAGGGGAGGAAGGGAGTATTCAAATGTGGTACTTAAAGAAAGCCGTTCAGTTGAATTTTGTAGGAAATATAGATGCTTCATCAAGACCTTTTTGTTGGCTTAGCGTAAGCGCCGCGTGTAAATCTCTATTACTTAATGAGAGTCTGTATGAAATATATAGTTTGTGAGTTTAATTATTACTATACAAAGAAACCATTATGTCAATCTATAGATGTAAATCATTATTATTGTGTACTATTAAATTGGGCAATGAAATAGATTTACCCGGGAAAAAGATTCATAAGGCCTTCTCTATGATGAGAAAAGAGCAGAGAGAACGTTGATGTAGGCATCTGCCAAACCAAGATCATCGCTTACATTTGCAACTAACAAAAATAAATGGCATGGCAGCCAAGAGAGGAGAACCATTGATGTAGGCATCACATAAGAGGTATGAAATTGACTTCCACCAAGATGATAAGAAGAGAGAGAGAGAACCTTCCAATAGAATAGGGGATCGTGAACTTGTATGCCCACATTTTACATGGCATTGTTGGCAAGCATTACCAGCTGAATGTATTGTCTCCTTCCTCTTCCAAACTAATCATGAAATTAAAAATGTCGAAAATCATGCATTATGAGACATTGTATAGGACATGTGTTCATGCATTACAAAAGAACAAACCTCAATATGCGAGTGATATGTATTGATCAAGAAATCTTGTCACGGATGACGTGCCTTTGCCTGGCTCCATGATGGGACCATGGGTTTTGGGTTCACGAGGATGAGAGTACATTTCTCCAAGAAAACCTTCAAGCTGCAGCTTTCCGAGCTGCATGGATTATTCGATTACACATAAACTGATAGTACTCACATAAAATACTTACAAAACACTTTTTCGGTTATGTGTTTTGAACTTTGAACCAAAATATAGGTTTTGCGCAATGGGAAACACCTTCACGCATCTTCATGGAACCCATAGCCTGTTGTCAAATACAAAGATATATTACTAGGAAAACCAAAATGTAGTAGAAGGGGCATGCATGTTGTACTAAACAAGTGAAGTTACCTTGATATGATCCAGGAACCTAATCCTCTCACACTTACTGGATCTGATTGAGCTCAAGAGAAGCCTTTGGCAGCTGACAATGAGAAGGAATTGGGCGGCTTGTGTTTCATTTATGTAATATGTGATTGGGAACATGGCGTGGATTAAATGTCAGAAAAGGCCTCCCATGATTTAATGTTCTATGCAAGAAAAGCAGACACACAAGTTATCATTGATACACATATTAAACTAAGTCTTACTAATTGGTAATGAATGTTGATAGCTGCCAAAGTATCAACTATATAGATACCTGAAGAAGGTTTAGCCAATATATAACACACACTGTGTTGTATGCGTTGATGTCCCAAAGTTCCTAGCACTCCATGCGTGGCTGTGGCATCAAACTTTTCATCATGGTGGAGGTATACATCAGCTGGATAAATACAAAAGGAGAAACATATCGGTCAACAAATATATTGGACAAAACAACAGATATAATGTTATATCAGATTCTTATGTAATAGCATAGCATGCAGCATTACCTACTAGTATACTGAAATGCACCTAAATTATCAATTCATCATGTGTTGCTGCAGCTCAAGTAGTATAGAACAGTAGGTGCATGGACACCAAATATGATTTGGTCATACATTTTCGAGTTTGAACCATCAGCCTCCAAGACTTTTGTAACCTACTGCCCAGGAAACATGTAATGTTGTTTTATTTAGTAAATAAATATCATAATTTACAACTATATAGGAACATTATTTGGGATCACAAGACCATGTTATGCGTGGATAGTGTCTCTTAATAAGGTGTCTCTAAGTTTTATGTTCTAATATGTGCATTCTCTATTGAGTAATATATCATCACCTAATTATGAGTTGACCTACTTAAAAAGCACACTTTGGTCAAAACGTGAACATGCATTTACTTGAACAATTTTATAGTATTTGTGTCACTAAATAAAAGCAAGGATGTTTTCTCTTCTCAAAATGAACCTATTCTAAGTTAACTAAATTTATAGGTAAAATTGTTGAGATATTTTTACACCAAATAGGTATATACCTATGAAAATATATTTCATAATAAAGAGAAATGGTAGTAATTTGGTATCATAAATATGGTACTTTTTAATTAATTTGTCCAAACTAAAAATGATTTGAGACTTATAATTATAATAACAAACCTATAATATGACATAGATGGAGAGAATAGGCACACAACAACAAATTATGGCTAGCTAGCAAATAAGGACAAAAAGAATTTGCACCTGGTAGCAGAAAATAAAGAATAAATACTTGATTTGTTGTATCTATATAGTAAATGTACATCTCAAAAATTGTAGCGCATGCAATGGGAGATTCAGATTTCAGATCGAGAACATATGTTCCCTCCATCCTAGGACATAGCTATATAAGTTTTAATTTAGATTTTTCCCCAAATAGTAGATTACTAAGTGGTAGAATGAAGTTCCAATATAAAGCTTCATTCAACCTATCAATCAGTGTTTTTAATTAAGATATATTTAAAAGTAACCCATTAATAAATATTGCAACCCTTAATAAGTAACAACACTACTATACAAAGCATTTCTAGCGGCAGTAAAAATGAGTATCTAGTAGCGGTTAATGTTTCAGCCACTATTGAAAATCGATTTGCATGAGATATTTTTCTACAACCATTTCTAGAAGCGGTTAGAACACAGCCGTATCTAGATAAAAATAAAATAATATGTCTAAAAGTTAATTTCTTTCTGTGGTAGTGACAGAAAACTATATAAAAATAACGGAACATAAAGAACTCAACATATTGTTTCGCAGAATAGGAATATAGCAAGGGACGACGTAATATACCTCCTTCCAAAATTTGAAACAGATTTGACTTCACAGTTGGTCTTAATTTGACAACCCATGCTCTCCAACTCTCCTCTTAACTGCCAGTACATAAATAAATATAGATTGCATTCATTGAGATATCAATGTTGCGCACCACCAGTATATGTGAATGGTAACAACTATCCTTTTTATTAGTGTATGTTTCGTTGCTCTCTTCAAATCCTTATGCATTTGGATTGGAAGTAGTACAGTGAAAAAGAAAGATACCTTGTTCACATAGTACTCTGAACGGCCCTTCACCATGTGCCAATTGGGGCTGACCAAATAGCTAAAATATTGCACATGGTCACGAAAGGAATTAAACGGTAGAAACAAATGAATGAGTTTTAAAAAGAATTTTTGTGATGCACGATAATCAATCAAGAAATTGTAGAAAATGGTTTATAAATCTAATGAAGCAATACGCACCTCAAGAAGGTGATTTTTCACGTGGCAATACGCGAGGGTAAGAAAGCCGGGAAACCCGAGTACTCCTGTGGCGGACATGACCAGATGCACGCACACATTGGAATCTGTGCATACATATGTATATAATTTTTCTCACCAGCATATTATATTATACACCATATCTTTATAAAAATGAAACCAATTCAAAACACGATGGATGCGAGAAGACAGATTATTAGACACTTATATTAGTTGATAGCCAGACGTACAAGATAAGCCTCCAGAAAAGAGCTTGGAATATCCATGCGGACTGATGAACTGGCCCAACGTCTCATTTGCGATCAACATCAACGTTTCTTTCATGCTCCTCTAGGTACCTTCAGTTTCCAAATTAAAGATGGTGGTAGCACAATTATTATGCAACATGTGTTAGATGTATTTGGCACAATTCATAATGCACAAGCAAGAGAGTCCTAATGGTTAGTTTCCATGACATTAATTTGGGTATTTTGTTGATGTGACATTTAAATTAAAATAAGAGATTAGGAAATTGTTTCTTATACAAGAAAATATGTCTCGAGATAAGATGTCCTTCAACAATAGGTATAGCATTTTTCTTTTTGTATAGAGAAAAGAACACATAAAAATTGTACAAATAAAGTAATATGTTGTTGCGGTTTTAGTTATATATACTAGATACTTTAGTGGATCTTAATATATGTTGCAACTATGACTTTTGTTAAAAGAAACATAGCCTTCATCAAACTCATTTTGCTGCGGCATATGCAACCATAATCCTCTTTTGGATCATCAATCAGAACCTACGGTTGGGTAGATATCACATTTTAAAATTTTAAACAACAAAACGATTCCATACATGCATGTGTGTCAAATTGGGTTGGCAGAGGGAGGATGAAGTTCAGTTAATTAATTAAGACTTTTGTTTTCACACAACTTCAGCCCACCAATGGAGCTCTATTTTTTAGGCATCAACTCCATAAACATCTCTATAGGTATAGGTAGATATAGAGCCGTTTTGAGGTATCGTAAACTGTTTGGCAGACCTTCACATGTGGAATTTTTGAAAAATATGCTCTTACAAAACCTATGCAAGGCTACGAGGTGATGCTAGGTGGAGTAACTATATTTTGGCTCCTGTTGTCATACCCATTTTGGCTCCATCCTAGCTACACCTCCACGAGCAAGATTTAATTAAGAGGCTTCGTTATTAAAAGCTATTTTTGTTTTACTCCACTTGGCACAAAACGGTTCCGATGTACGATGAAAAGCCATGCCAAACGTGGCCTAAATATAAGTGGTGGTTGTAAAATGGATTGCAATAAAAGTTGTAACTCTGAGAATAGAAAGTGTTTCTACTTTCTACTGATTTTATTTTGGCGTGAAAAATAAAGAGAAATTAAGAAAACACAAAATAAAAGATGTGTAGGGAATTGGCTATGTGCACTGCCACCTAAAAGAACAATACAATTAAGAAAACACAAACTAAAAAGCACGTTTGGAGGAGTAGGATGTACGCACAACACATACCTTATGCGTGGGTATAGAGAATATGTGTGTGTATATACACATACATATTATTGTTACTGAAACTAATTGTTATTTTCTGCGATGAGTTACAATAATTACTATATACAAATTTAGAATATTAGGATAGTCTTCTTCTAAGTGATTAAGGTCCTATTTGACATGGCTCCACTTCACCGAGTGAAGTTGTAGTTGTAGGCTCCTAAAGCATCTTCATCGGTAGAGTAGGAGCTCCCTAAACCTCCTTAAAACATGCTTATAGAATCTCATCGGGGCCTACCAGGGCGAGGGGAAAGTAAGGGGAAGCCATTATTTTTCAGATTTATCCAGCCCTACAAACCTTGGTGAGAGCATGCTACAAGGGCGTCCTAGGTTAAAGCGCTTTGTTTTACCCGTTTGGCTACAAAAAGCGGCTCGAACAACTTCGTGAAATTGGTGAAGTCGCTTGCCAAGCAGGGGGCCTTACTATACTATGTAGACAAAGAGGTAAAGGATCCAAAAGAGCATAACTTCCACTAGTATAGACAAGATTTGTACTAGCAATTCAACACCTATTTTTCACGAGTGTTTTTACCAACCCGCCAATGTGAAGGCGGTAAAAATCGATCTTCAAACATCTCCAAAAGAATGGCCACTATAAATGATTTTTAAATTAAATTGGACGGAGGACAAAGAAAATGGTTTCTTATACACGAAATACTTGTATATCTACGAGGAATTAAGATATGAAAAGTGGTTATAGATAGGCGATAGAAATGTTCCTTTAATAATAGGCATATCATTTTACATTTGTATAGAAACAACACAAAAAGCTGTAGAAAATAATATATTTGCAGTGATTTCATTGGGATATTTTTAGTGGTTATGTTGCAACTACTCCCTCCATCCCAAATTATAAATTAAGCTTTGACTTTCTAGGTTCATCCATTTTAGTTATATATCTAGATACAGTAATATGTCAGATACATGCTCGATGAATGAACAGCGATATATATGAGAAAGGTCCTAAAAGCTGTCAAAACATAGACTTCATGGGTCTCATATTGTTTGGCATATTTTTGCAATAATAATCTTTAATGAGTTCATTAATCGTAAGTTTGGGTAGATATCACATTTAAAAATTTAAACAACATAAAAGATTCTATGCATGCATGTGTGTCAAGTGAGTTGAAAAGGGAGATTGAGATTCAATTAATTAGCTAAATAAGTATGTCTTTTATTCTATATATTTATTTTTATTTACTGTAATTAAGTATTTCCCTTTATTTTGTTACATGATCCCTTTGTGTATACTCCTTTTCTTATTACATAGTTTTAGTTTTTAATTTCTATGTTTTAATGAGTATATCTAGTTTACAAAAAGAAGTCAAAAGCCACTTATAATTTGGAATGGAGGTGGTACATAGATGTTCATCTACTATAGTTAATCTTCTATAATATATTTGTGATGTTTATAGTACTATACATGTATTGTTGTCGTTGTATTATATTTTTGTGATGCTCTATATTTGTTTTTGTGGTGCCCCGGTAGTATACATGTGATGTTCTAGATATATTTGTATGACGATATATATATTTTTCTAAATCACAAAATTAGGATCTTTATTTTCATTGATTTATCTTAAAAAGAACAAAAACTTTTTGCAATCGGAGTTTAATTTCGAAATTCAATTGAGAGAATACAGCGTTTAAAAACTTTTCAACGCTTTTGCATATGTATAATGCTACATGTACTTTTCTTGCATGCATGTGTACTTTTCACTTGCATGCATGTGTACTTATATATATATGGAGCACGGGCACAGCTAGTCCTAAACAAAAGCGTGCTCTCATCATTTACCTAGTAGCATGCCGCGAGCGCGAGTGAAAATCATGTGTACCGGTGTTCATTATATTACCTAGTAGCATGGTTGTTGAACTTGGATATCTCAAGGATCATGCGCCAGAAACTCTAGGCTAAGCGGTTCCTCTTCTGCGCCAATAGGCCGGTTATGCCGTTGCGGCTGCCCCACTCAAGTCTTCCTGCTCCGTTCAACGTGCTCACTGAGAAGGACGTATCCGATCTCTCGGTTTCCACCCCGAGCTCTTGGAGCCATTTCGTCATGTTCGGGCTTGTCACCTGCATGTAGTACGTGCAATCATCGTATATATATATAGCTAGACTAGTTAATGCTGATCTCTGATCCGCATGGCATGCAGATCGATACGTGTGGTGTGTGTTTGTTGTTTACCCGGTTGAAGACCAAGAAGCTGAGGTCGAGGTGGAGTACGTGGCCGTCGTCGTTGACGACGTCCAGCCTACAGAGCATGTCCGCCGAGATGGTCCTCCTTCTCGTACAGGAGTCACCCGCTTGCCGCCGCCGATTCCTCAACTAACAAGGCTACAAAAACATTTCTCTAAGGGAAGTAAAGGTTAACATTTTTACTTTGGCATACACTATGTGCCACTGTACATGTAAGTCTGCAACTTTGACATGTTCATCTTTGGCACCTAAATCTGCATATGAACATCCCTAACTCTGTATCTCGCATCATAGCAACGAGCTCTGCAAGCATCTGATAGATGGATGCGGAGTCTGGATGTGACATGTCTCTTTGCAACAAAGGTGCTGACCTCGTTCTTGACCTCAATCCAGCCCAACCGGCATCCTTCTTCACCCCAATTTCATCCATCCTCCGACGCACCCCTCTCGGCATCCTGCCATTCTTCGTGTGCATCGCATAGAGGTTTTTTGACATCAGCACGTAGCTCGCAGAAAGTTCTTTCTGGAAAGCTCCATCAGCTTGTTCTGCTGCTGCGAGCTTCCTGATGTCATGTAAGATTCCTGTGCAGCCTGCACGATGCTAGTAGTGTCTTCCAGATCAAAACATCAGGCTCAAATGGCATATTATTCTCGATCATGTGTAGCGCTTCATCGGAATCTTGCCATTATTGACCCAGCATGTCAATCATGGATTGCAAAAGTTAGTGAGAGGGAGTCGGTGTGAGACTATACCGATCGTCATTAGTCTGAAGAACGCCCCCCTTCCTTTTACCAGACCCTGCATGATTGCACCCTACCAAGACTGCCAGAAATGTTGAATCGTCTGGCTGCCAACCACTCGAACACATCTCGCTGAATGCCTCCAGTACCGAGTTTGCATCTCCATGCTGTGCGAGACCATGAATCAGTGAGGTTCCAGGACAGACGTCATGAAGATTCCATGACATCAAATGCAAGCCTTGCAGATCCAATCTGACCCACACTTGGAATACATGTTAATTAGTGCATTCCCAGTACAAAAATTTTGAAGTCACACCCCAGTTTTCAGTGCCAGGCAATGAAGCTGCCTTCCTTGATCCAGCAATGCCAGGTCTGCACAAGAGCTCAGACCACTAGAGAAGGCATAGTCATCCGCATAAAACCTTCTCTGAATGCATCTGAAGAAGCAGTGCTACGGCCTTCTCACTGAAACCATTCTGGAAGTTTGCAGAAATAGCAGCTGTCCAGCTAACAATATCGGGATTTTCAATCTTGCCAAGCACAGCTCTCGACTTCGAAAACAAAACCCACTCCTACCATACATAGAGAGTAAAAGCATTTGACACTGGATGTCAGTCACTAGGGTTGCGCTTGATGGCTGAGCAGTGAATTTGACGACCAAGATAAACGGACTTACAAGCCCCGAGAGCAATTGAAAATGCAAACTCATTTGGTTCGATGCCCCTGAGATCATCTCACTGAACACCCGCAGTGCATCTTCAAACCTTCCATCCCTAATGCACAGCTGCATCATGGAACACCACGACACCACGTTCTTGTGGTCAAGATTTTCAAACACCGTCTCCGCCATGTCAAAGTCACCGTGCCTCGAATAGAAGTCGATCAGTGCAGTCGATGCATGACGCTCTGCGAACCCATTACCCTTGAGCATGTATCCATGTATCGCTCGCCAATCACACGAGGGCAGTCCGCCAACATGGTCGTCGTGGTGTGCTCGTTCGGCTGCAACCCCCGCCTCATCATCTGACAGAGCACTCCACCGCCCGTTGAAGCCTCCGTTCCTGCAGAGCGCCGAGACGAGCGAGGTGTGTACCCGACGACGTCCGGCGTCTCCATCCGGCGAACCTCCTCGGCCACCCGCGGAGAGCCGCACCTCGAGTAGAGCTCGATGAGGCAGCCGCCGATCCATGCGTCGGCGGCGAATCCCGCCCGCACGGCGAGCGAGTGCACCTGCTCGCCGAGGCCGAGCGCGCCCGTGGCCGCGCGCACGCCGCCAGCGCCGCGTTGTAACGCGAAGTCGTTGGGCGCGACGTCGGACTGGAGCATGTCCGCGAACATGGCCGCGGCCGCCTGCCGCCCGTTCCGCGTGCACCCGAGATGGCCGTGGTCCACGCGACGACGTTCTTGTGAGGCATACGGTCGAACAGGTCCAGCGCGTCCCCACAGCTCCCCGGACTTCATCAGCGCGCGTCCAACCGTTTGCAGTAAAGGGACGACGTCAGCCTGCGGCGCAGAGAGTGGCGTACGTTGGCCACCGCCGCGCCGCCGCTTTGCGGAGGCGGACGACAATGGCTCGGCGGCGCGGGGGGAGACGAATCGTCGTCGTGGGTTGCTTTTGTAGTGGACCGGCGCCACCATTTCACGCGGCGGCGGCAGAGCGTAGAGCGTGGTTGAGGGAGGCCCGAAAGGATAAGCTGGGTGAGGGTCCTCGTGTTGGGCTGGGCCGCTGGGCCCATTCTATATTCGGCTCCACTGCTCGAGACCAAGAAACCACCAGCCCAACGCGGCTTTCCGTATTTTCATCTCTCTCCCTCTCGCGTCCAGGACCAGAGTGGAAGCGTACTCTTCGGTGTCGAGCAAGAGAGGGGAATAATTTTCGAATCCACTCGGCGCTCACTCAACGGCATCAGTGTAAAAGCCGCCGCCTGCCGGAGTGGAAAGGGGAAAACCCTACCCGCCGCCGTAGCATCCTAGCCCCATCCCAACCGATTTCGATTCGATTCGATTCTGCCGGTGGTGCCCGCAGCGGAGGGGATGGCGAGCTCCTACTCCTTCGCGGTGTTCCCCCGACGGCGGAGATCCTGGAGTGGCTGCAGACCTACCGCATCTCGCCCAGCGACAGCCTCCGCGTACAGGACTTGCTCAACCCCTCAGCCCGGCTTCGTCGCCGAGGTGTCCTCGCCCGCTTCCTCGCCGCCTACGTCTGGTACGCCCCTCGCCGCCCATGAGCACCACCTGGATCCGGCCTCATCTCATCTTCTGCGTGTTTGCTTGCTTTGGGTTTGCGGGGGACAGCGACGAGGCCGACGAGCAGCTACAGTTCCGCACGCTGCAGGCGCTCGACAACCCGGACCACCACATGCGCGCCCTACGCTACTCGTGGACCTACAAGAGGGCCAATGCCTTCCCTCAAGTCCATCCAGTTCCGGGACCTCCAAGTTCCAGGACCTCCTCCGCGCCGAGGGCCCTGTGTCGCCTACATCCTCAGCGCCCTCATCAACTACCTCCCTTCGGGAGGAGAGGCTCACCGAGCTCCAGCCCATCATCGAAGAGTACGCCGCGCATGAGGAACGCCGCGGGGTTCTCATGGCTAAGATCGCCGAGGTTTTCCTTCCCATCCTCCTCCCTCCTTTTACAATTGTTTTCTGCCTTCTTTTCTGTCCGGGGAAATACTTAGATTTTCTCTCCCTGCGTGTGTTCCCACATTCCACCTTATACAGCTTCGGAAGGCAAAAGAGGACCATCTGCTTAAGGAGCAGGAGGAGGAACCCATGGTCCAGCAGCAAGAGCAGGGAGGTCAATGCCCTCAAGGAAAGACTTCATGAGTACAACAGAGAGCAGCAGTCCCTGCGCCTTGCAGCAAAAAAAAAAAACATTGGACGAAAAGAAAGAGGAGACGCTCAGGAAGGTGCGGATTCCTGTCTTGTGGTGCATTTTTCCTTCCTTTTTTGATTACAATGGTACTCAGGCTTTTCCTTGGTATGTTTTTATTCGTATGTTCTGTGTGATGGATGCAACACAGAGGTTTACAATGTGGGCTTGTGTTTACATATGTCAACTTTGAACCTCCTGCATATTTTGGCTGCTGTCAATAATCTTGGCACTGCTACCATGCTTCCTTAAGCTACAACACTGAGTAAAGCTTTCTTATTTGGTGTATTGCTGATATCTTCTGTCAATAAATTGTTGTCCATGAAAAATAGGAGGTATGTATAATCTGGTTTTGCTCAGTTCCTCATGTTATGCTACCCATGAAAAGAGCGGATTTCCCATGCATGTATCAACTATGTTATATTTGAGAATGTTACATGGACACTATTGAATTTGGAAGTAGTATGAGCTAACATTGAAATTAGTTGAAAAGTTATATGCTCAAAATTTTGTTCAATGCCAAACTTGGGATAACAAATTATTATTTGAAGTCAGTAGTTTTTTTTTTGGTGTATATTATTCCGCTCCAGGCTTCTTCTTATTTGAAGCTAGCACAGGTAGTTTCGATTACATGAGAGTCTGGATATAGCTTTCATAGGATATTGAGCTGCCCCTTTTGCAGGTTCATTGGTTCAGTCTGTTGGAAACATTTCAACTGGATTTATGGCAAACATATCACCTAACCTGCCACTAGTTTTGGTTATACATATGTTGAAAAAAATCTCATTACACTTCAAAGTGGGAGAAACTGGAGTTGCTAGGCTGTGACATGAGACACCCCTGTTACTCTGCCTTTTTTTTTTTTGCTTCAAAAAAAGGAGCCAAAAGCTCCATAGATTCCACCTTCTGTTTGTTATAGGTGCTCCAGGACAAATCAATTTTCAAAGCACTGGAAGTATGCTTTTACTTGTTAAAGAAAGCTTTTTATTTTTAGCATAATTGGAAGACATTTAGTTATTTAATCAGCTACTGAATGCTGACATTTTTTTCTTACTAACTAATAATTGGTATTTTTATTACCATTGCTTTGTTTTGTATATATATTTTCCTAAATGTTTGTCTCTAGAGAACCGGTTGTATATATTCATAATAACATTAGTACTTTCTGCTTGTATTCATAATATTTTTTTTTTCCTGGCAGATCAACCAGGTTGATTTTTCAGTTGATGAAAGCTATGCAAGAAAAGCTAAAAAAGCTATCAGCCAAAATTGTTCATTCCCCTGAAAAGTGCTCCAGGTAGACTGTATGTTTGTTTGTTTTAAACTGCTACAGGCATAAAGTTTATCGAATTGAATGTATGTTAGGCATAAGCTAAAAAGGATGAAAGTCATTCATACAAGCAACTTTCTAGGTTCTAGAATTACTTTTTTTCCATGGTAGAACAGCAAGCTATAGTTTTCCTAACTGTCTTACTCAATGCAACTAGGACTAGCAAGCATGCTGTCATCATTTCAATTGTCACTCAAAAATATCATTGCAATTGTCACTGGGTGCTCTAAGATTGCATTCTTTTTTAAAATGGTCCATTTTCCCAGAATCATTTAGTGCTTGCTTCTTTATCTGCTATGATTGTAATTTTTTTTTTGATGTGCGTACATTGCCAAATTGCTTCAATCAAATTATGAGTTAATGAACTTGGTATTTATATAATCAGCATCTTGTCCTAGCTTCCATAATAACTATTGATTTTTATTTTATGTATCAAAAGAGGAACCTGAGGAGAAGAAAGCTGTCCGTGATGAGTTAATGAACTTAGAGAAGATGGTAATTCAGAAAGTCCAAAGAGAAAACCAATACCTTGAGATGTATACTAAGGTACTCTTTATGATCCTGATGCTGATTGGCTTAAATAATTTTTGCTGCTATAAATTTCTTGTAGACAATACAGATCATGTGCTCAATAAATAGTGTTTCTTTCTTGTAATCTTGAGTTCCCATTTAGTTCTCCCCACAACCTCAGATCATTCTTTTTCTTACTACAGCTGATGGGGCAATTGCTCAAATCATCAAATCACAAGAATCATTTGTCATTTATTCCTGTTTCTTGTGAGGCTTGACCTTTTATATTCCTGTATACTCCATTTATGTAGTTGCATTATAAGCACCTTTATTTTGCAGGTTTCTGAGAAACTAGCAAAGCATCACTCTAAAATTTCTGCTGTAATTGAAAAGGCATGGATATCGGCAAAATTCCTTCATGCAAGATTTTTTTTCCTTTTGGCTGATTGCACCCCTTTGGGTCAAAATTGGTATAACAAATGACTGTACAAATATGTTATTCATGCTAGAGCGCCTGCTGCTAAAGCTTCTGGAGAAGGATGTCAAAGAAAAAAAAGCCGTCAAGTGATATTCTCAAGTCAGTTCTTATATTAAAAAAAAAAATTATTTTTGCATGAACATTATCAAAGTCGGTTCAATTAGTACTCTGAGAACGAGGCCAAAACTGAAAGGCAAAAAAGAGAAAGAAAGGGATGAAAAGTTGAGAGAACAATGGGAAGATGACTTCATTGAAATCTGAAGTTGAATCAGAGTACCAGTGCCTTGAGGGAGAAAGAAATAAAAATAAAGGAAAAGGTTGAAAAGGTGATATACTCTATCCTGATTGTTTGCTGTTGAAATTAGAAACCTATTGAAATTGCACTGCATGAGTTGCCATCCAGTTTGTAAATGTTACCTTTGAATTTGATTGATACCTTTGAGCCTGGATTAGCAAACCGCGGGCTCTATAAATCCAGAAGGGAAAAACATAGGCTATGCTTCCAGTATTTTCGTTTCTAAGACCACGTAGAAGCTGTGTCATCTTTTGTGTCTTTATTGTTCATACTTCGTCACAATTTTTGACACTGTTCGTCAATCAGGGTTCTGAATTATGCTCTCAAGCTGTTTCGGTTGGTTGCTTTTGCAGCCTCGCAAAGAAGAAAACAGACGAAATCTATGGGAGTGTATAAATCAAGTTTGTGAGGTGGTACGTGCTAGCTAGAAGCCTATTTGAGTTTCCTAAAAGGCTACTATATAGTCCATAAAGAAATATTGGTTTCTTTGAGGTTGTTTTGCTGATAGCACGGCTTTTCTCCAGGCTACGATTTACTTGGATGGCGTGGATCAATCGTTCGACGGGACTGATGAAGCTGCAGTGACGTTGAACACTGGGGGCCCAGACTGGCGCTTGATGTGGTGAAGCGACCATCCGGGCAATGGATCGTGGACCATTAGTTACCAGCTTAGTAATAATTGTGCTAGTGTCCTGCTTTAGTGCTGTGTATATTGTGTATATATACCTCCACTGGATCGTGTCGTGTTGCATCTCGTTTCATCTGATCGTGTGGTCAGTCAAACGCGTCTGTATGTGCCTTTTTTGCACGTCTCCGAAACATCCCTACGTTTGGGCCTGCTATGCCTGTTCGCCAAAGTGGTATGGAATCACATCTTGAAGTGGGAGCTTCACATCTTGCAGTGGGGAGCATTTTGATGCATCCCAAGTCATACCGGCTTGTCACTCGACACATTTCGTTTTGTGGTGGGAGGGATGTATGGGATAACCAAAAGATGACAGGAAACGCTTCAACAGGAATGGTCATCGCTACAGGTCGCCTTTAAGGACCAAGGAAGATTATTGCACAAAGGGAGGAGGGCTCATTCTTGGGGTGTGTAAAATACTTTTGTTTTGTTTTTGTTGTCTTCCCGGCTCCCGGCTTACCTAGGCCTAAACTTAAAACTCATGTACATAAAAACACTCTTTCCTAACTTAATTGGAAAGGCGATTACTCTTTACCATTATGTTTCCCCAAAAAGAACTAGTTTGGCGGTGAAAATGGATATGTTAACCTCCTCTGCATTTGTTCTATTCCTAGGAGCAAATGGTCGGAATAATCGCGGACCCCGTGGCTGGGAAAGCACTGATGGGGTGTTTGGCTGTGACTACTGGTAGTGTTTAGTTGGTGATATATTTTGGGTTGATTTAATTTCTTTTGTTTGTAATTTGGTAATTTTGTCTTTTGTGACTATTTAAGTTCTAAAATATTCGCTCGTACTTCAAATTATGTAATTTGTTTTATTTATCTCCATTTAGTGCCCTACGATGTAACATATTTTGATGTGAATAAGACCGTTAAACGTTTGGTTTGGAAGTGGGTCCCATGTTCTTTTTAAAAAAAAGAAAAAAGAAAAACAACATGGCCCACTCATCACATGAATGACACGCCCACGGCCCACCAGGTGCTTTATTGCCCGCCGGCACAAGCAAAATCTCGTGGCCCAGGTGAAATCGGCCCCGTAGTCCGGCCTGCTAGCTGCCTGGCCGGCATCAGCTAGGGTTCCTCCCTTCCCGTATAAAGCCTTTCCTCGGCGCCGCCACTACGCCTTCTCTTCCTCGTCTCGGTCGCTCGCTCGCCGCCGCCGCCGCCTTCTTCGCCAGCTGCAGCCATGGTTTTGTCTCTGACCGCGCTTCTGGTTTCTCCTTTTTTGCTATGGTACGTATTCTGATCCATCTTCTCGGTTGTTGACAGGTGAAGTACTCGGGGAGCCGTCCAAATACCAAATGTAAGCAAGCATCTTCCACTCTCATACTTTCTTCATTCAAATTCATGTGTGTCTACGGTCTACCTAGGCTATCTCAATACCGAAGCTGATGATGATGTCTTTGTTTTTCCAGCCGCTAAGGCTATGGGTCGGGACCTGCGTATTACTTTAAGGTGAGTTGTTGAATAAATGAAGAATTGATCTCTGCAAATAAGTACTGCTAGTATCTTCTTATCTGTGCTGTAAACTAAAAATTTTTCTGCTTGTGCGTGAGCTTAGACATCTCAAATTTCTAGTTTGGAAGTGCAATTGAAATAACTGAATCTCTCATGAGCTTTGGTGCCCTTTTTAGGTTGTTTTATTAGTCTCTTTTAAGCACACTATCCGTCTCAACTTGTACATCTTCTGATAATTATATTATTCGGTAATTAGTTAGATTGTTTCTGTGGGTAGTTTCAGTGAATGGCAGTACAGGCATGCCTTGACTTCAAATATATATAGAGTACTTAATGGAATTGAGTGCATTGGACTGCTCTTGTTGATTATTATTTTCTGCAGTTATGTTTTAAGTTTAATATGGATATCTTTCACCCCCTGGCCGCTGTTGTGCTATATGCAAATATAGTCCCATTAAATATTTCATTCTTGCAGTCAGGTGCAAATTGAAAGATTTTAACGCAACTCTTTTCCTGCTTTTATATTCTCGTACTTTTTTGTAAACTCATCTTCTGGTTACATTTTAACTGATGCTATTGGAACAACACATTATTTAATTATTTATTAATCTGCTGATAATATGAAAATGTAGATCTTATTCACAGTATTTGTATTTTGCTGTGTTAATATAGGCACTTTGGTTACTGTTGGATAGCATTAGCTACCTACACACATTCATTTGTTAGTGTAGTTTGGGGGTCAGATTCCAGTATATATATGTTCATGTCTCAATTGTAGTCACGTTTGTTTACTTGCCTAAATAAAAGAAGGAACATTACATTGTTTTGTTTTGTAATGATAGGCTTTTTATTCTTTTAGGTAAACAATTTTTCAATTTCCTTGGATGAGTTATTGATCATAGTGACGCACTGGTTTTAGCAATGATAAACTTAGCAGTATGTACTGCTACTCCAAGTAGCTTCGGTTTGAATAGATTTTTGATTCAATTGGTCCTTGAGGATTTAAATACATGCAGGAATGACTAATTTAGTTGGAAACCCTTGTTGATTTATCTTATTGAAAACATGTTGGTAATTTTTTGCACTCATTTTGTTCAGAACACACACGTGAAACAGCTTTTGCCATCAGGAAGCTGCAGCTGAGCAAGGCTAAAAGGTACCTTGAGGATGTGATTGCCACAAGCAAGCCATTCCCTTCCGTTTAGGTACTGTGGTGGTGTGGGACGTACTGCTCAAGCTAAGTCTAAGCCACTTTCGAATGGTCAGGGGCGTTGGCCTGCCAAGTCTGCTAGGTTCATTTTGGATCTTCTCAAGAATGCAGAGAGCAATGCTGAGGTATGCTATCTAAGCCTCATCATGTGAGTTCTTCGCTTTGTATACTGCAAGGTTATTCAATGTATATTTTTCCTCCCTGTAGGTTAAAGAGGATTGGATGTCGTCGCTCTATATGTCACATATTCAGGTGAACCAAGCTCAGAAAGCAGCGGGCCGGACATACCGAGCTCATGGGCATCAACCGTGAGTTCAAAATATAATATTATGTTAGCCGTTATATTACTTGTTTATAGTATTGGGAGTGTTCTCATGCCCATGTTTATGTACTGCAGCTTACATGTCTTCCCATGCCACATCGAGCTGATGCTTTCAGAGAAGGAAGAGCCAGTGAAGAAAGAGGTATGCTCTTTTTAGCATTTTTCTTAGCATAATATTTCTTTGTTTGAACTCGCTGAGTGACAGACTGACAATCAATGCCCATATTTATGCTGTGTGGGCTGATACCCAAATTGCAGCCAGGAAGGCTTAGGATATGAAGACTTGTCTAGTATCAGTTAGAGAAGCAATCGCCTGTATCTCCTTTTTTCTGTACTGTTGGTGCATACTTAAATCAATCCCAGGAATGGATCCTTTCTTTCTGCAGTTGTGATGACATTTCCTGAATGAGAATGTTATAGATTTCTCATTTATAATCCCAAACTACCTTGGTGCTGGATTTTTTGTAAAATAGTTCATCACCATAGAGTGATCCTTTGGTCACCACATCATACATGAGAATGTGAGATTTGATACTGTGTCTACGTCGTGAAGGTGAGCTCGATATATGTTCCCCATACTGCCTCGGGGGATTGCTTTGACGATGTAGGTGGTTTCAGTTTCAGATGCGTGAGATGCATGTGTCAACGCTACCCTATGCTTCATCTAGTAGGTCTGCCATAAGTCACTTGGTCATCCTTCGCAAAGGCGTTGGCACTGTTGTTTTGGACATCCCTTCGGAGTTTGAACTAAAAAAAAGGTGTAATGTCTCGATACCTGAACTGCCCATTTCATAAGAAAGAGACTTTTATGTATGATTTAGTGATTGTGTTATTTCTTAGTGTCATAGTGTTATAATTGGAACCTACTGGGCTATATATTATGTAATGCTCGTCGCCTCAATTTTGTAATTTGAAAATACAACTGAAGACCTGTTGTTTATGCTGCGTATAGATTTTGCTGCTATAGCTCTACCCATAGGTGGAAGCTAATCTAATTTGGACATCCATGGATTTTGACAAATGACAGAAATTCAAATTTTGGTGGGGGCCATCTCTTTCTAGTTCATTTTTTGAACTAGAGAGGGTATCATTTGGACATCCATGGACATCCAACTTCCACCTAGAGCCGAACTTGGAATTTCAGGTACATGAGATGCGGGTACTTTTTAAGACAGATTTCCGTTACCAGCTTTCTCCGATTGGCCTGAATGCGGATTGATCTAGCATGGAACTGTGAAATTGTGGTGCCTCCGTTAAAATTAGATTACCATTGCATTGAGTCATCTAGCTGCTCCAGCCTGAAGAAGCAAGATGCCAAAGAAGTAAAAGTTTTGGCGTCGAATGCAGGCCTGAATTTTGCTGTGGATTGCAGATTAGTGTGCCATTCTTGAGACGGATTGCGGTAGAAATGATGCTATGGCAGCACAATGGCATAATGGTCTTTGGCTAAGAAAAAACATGAAGATTTTTTTTTTTTCTAATTGCCCAGTTTGGCACATGATGGAGCCTGAGGTTGTGGGAAGCACTATATGCTTGCACCTTGTGCTATTTTAAATTGATGCAGCATCAACAATTTGGTCGTTGAAGTTTACTCATGAGAAGGTGGTAGTGGTAATAGAGCAGCTGCAATGCCAGTCATCGACGCCCAAAAACTTTGGGGCCCATCTCAGATAAACAGGCATTTCTATTCTAACTGCAGTGTGCATGCTTTCGTTGCACGATGCTCTATGCCCGACGAAAGTGATTTTTCTGTAAAGGAGCAAAATGGGTTTTCGCAATTTCCTTAGAAAGATCATGGATATTTCCTGCCTTTATAACTGATCATCATCAGACAAAAAAGCAAACGAAGCTCTCAATTTCTTGTCCGCCTTGTATCATCAGGAGTTTAGCTTAGCACTTTCTACATATATATACATGTTAGAGGACGTCCCATGTTAGAAGGGTAAGATTGATGCTATGTTCCTACAAAAAAACCACCGACGGCATCGCCGACGTGGGTGCCTGTCCAGCGTGTTGCGTGTTGCTTTGTCGCAATTAGTCGTCAGGGTAATCCCGGATTTGGTGTATCCGGTAGTTGTTAGGTTTCGCATCGGTAATGGTTTGGTTACCCGTTGCTTCTTGTTGTTTGAACTTTATTCTTCTTAATGAAATACATAGAACGTGATCGCACAAAAAAAAGAAACCATGCATCTCTCAAGGCTCAATATTCCAACCACAATGGAGGATCTAAAGTCCTCGCTGCTCTATCTGGACAAGCAATCACTAGTATATTAACTAGCAAGACAACAAGATTTATCTATCATCTCAAGCACATTTTCATGACCTTCTTGTTTTTTTTCAAAACCAGGCCATTGCCCGTACGCATTAAGAAAAGTTAGAAAGTTTTTACAACCTTGTGATAACCCTAGCGAGATGTACGGGGCGCACACAAGGCGGGCATTAAGCGATAACACTGCCAGAAGGCTCAAGCGGTGATGCGTCGATAGGTGTTTCTAAAGGATAAAGCTAAGCTGCGTGACCGAAGGTTCTGACCCCTAAATCACGGGTCGGCGGTCAGCGCTGTGAGGGCTGCCGCGGCGGGCGCGATCGGGAAGAGCACACTCACGTCCTTGCGCTTGTGATCGGGGATGTGTCCCCCGAAGTGGCTGGTCGCTCCGTCACCCGGCGTCATCGGGGTGGGCGAGGAAGTGTTGTTGGACGGCCTTCCCACTTGTTGTGGAGCACCAGCTGGACCCTCCGTTGCGGCCTCGGCCCTCTGGCGATCGACTTGGCCGCCGGGCGGAGCTACGCTGGGGATCCCACTCAGCCCGGCCCGGGTGCCTTGGGCGACGAGATAAGTGGCTTTGCTCCAAAGGCAGCTGAAGGAGCCTCGAGGCGCGCAATTGAGGGGCCTCGATGGG
Source organism: Hyparrhenia diplandra (assembly GCA_015847255.1). Taxonomy (NCBI): domain Eukaryota; kingdom Viridiplantae; phylum Streptophyta; class Magnoliopsida; order Poales; family Poaceae; genus Hyparrhenia; species Hyparrhenia diplandra. The sequence goes on from JADLZK010012320.1 coordinate 69,145, forward strand.
TGAACTGCCGGTGCCCAACTCGCCGGCGGCAGGCTGGGGTCAGCCGGTCGTCGTCGTCGCGGACATCAGCGGGTAGGGCGTCGGCGCCGCGGGTGGGCGCAACCATGAACTCCCTTGCCGAAGCGAGGTCACCCCACCGATCCAGGCGGGTGTGGGCGCGGTATGTGTGGCGTCGAGCGAGTCGGCGGCGTGGTGGGCGTCTGCACCTCGGGGCCCGCGGACCCACCGGCATCTCCGTCATGGCGTCGGGGCTGGGGCGGCAGCGGCGGGAGACGGTAAACGCCCGACCAGGAACCTGCGAGATCCTCGCCTAACGGCCGGCGTGACTCCTCAATGTTCATCTGAAGCGAAGGTAGCTTCGGCGAAGTGGCAAGGGGTAGCACCGAGGTGGAGGCCCTGGCTTCGTCGATCATCGGGTCCGCACGGGCATGGAGCACCATGCCTACAAGCGGGCGGCGCGTGCGGGTCTCGGTTGTGGGCGGACAGCGCGGCGGGCTAGCGGGGAAGATGCTTGGAGTGCCGGGTGTCGGCTGTAGTGCGGTGTCCACCTTCGGAAGCGACAGCACGGAGGAGGTGACGGGTGCGGGAATGAATCATTTGCGGATGTCGCCAAAGTAGTCGGCCTTCTTAGGCGTGCTAAGAGGCAGCGTCTGTGACCGACTTGGCCTTTCCCACCGCCGTCACCGGATCTTGGGCAGCCGGTGCCCCTATAGAAAGATCCATCAATGAATGAGTGTTGGAGGATCGGCCACGTGGGATGGCCACGGCCAATCGCGTTGTTCCGTTGTTGTCTTGACGCGAGCATGGTGTTGTTTTCCGCGGTTGGCGAACTCCAACTACTGTGACAACAAAGGCGGTTCCTTCTTTGTGGCGGGGGCGCAATGCCCTCTTTGCCACGCCTTCCAATACGACCGCCCGCGAGGGCGTCTCCGGCTGATGCGTGGTCTCGACTAATTCATGGTGTTAATCGTATCGCGCCTGCCCCCCGTTTCAATGGTCTCCATGGGATCGGTGGCGACACACATGTAGATCCGGCATGCGAAGGTCGTCGCCTTATCTTGAGAGTCAAAAATAAAGAGTCACAATTTATTTTCAGTCAATAAAATAAGCCGAGATGTAAAGGCTTGTTTTTTAGGTGTTAGGTTTGTGTCTAGTGAAGGCATCGTTAGTGTCCTCATCGGGTTGCGGCTTCGAGGACAAAATTTGCATGTCAGGGTGGGGTATAGTGTTAGAGTCATGAGCCTATTGGGCCTTAGCCCATTAGGGTTATTTAGTAGCTTGTTTAGGGGCCAAGTCAAACCCTCTCTATATAATGAGAGGAGATGTATCAATCTACAATTAAGCAAGAGATTAAGAAAGAAATCCCTTCTCTCTTGCCTAGGCCGGTGAAGGCGCCCGCGGACCGGCGTTGCCCACATCTACATCCCGAACCCTAGCGCCACCGTAGTGAAACGGTATCGCGGGTACTGTAGCTCGCCCCTCGTTGCCCTCTTTTCCTCCTCAATCCCTCAATTCAACTACATCCATAACAATGGATGATTACTTATATACAAAGAATCAATTGCCCTCCTCCTCTCACACACAGTTTTACATTTGTTTGTGTCTTCTCGCCAGATAAGATAATTGAAAGCAAGGCTCTTCGTGAGTTGCACATGAGGAAAGCAAGAATTGGACCAAGGAGGCCAAAGGTACAACTAATGCAGTTTCTGTAGGTGAGAACAATATATGAAACAGACCAATCCCCCACCACCCCACCACCCACCCACCCACTAATAATAGTGCCCCCTCTCTCTGTGTCATAGACATACATAGTTACTCATATATTGCCATATTGGTATTTTTTTTTTTTTTTTTCGTTTAGCTAGTACTCTGAATGTTGAAGGACTATCTTAAGTAGCTGAGGAACAAAGGGAGATGAGAGTACTACTGGGCTGCCGGCGGCCAAAGCTTAGCGGACGGTGAGAAAGTCTCTACGAACAAATATTTTTCTCTCCTCCTCACACACACACTTACATTGGTTGTCCTCTCAGCAGATAGAGTAATAGAAAAAGGAGATCCATTCTAAGCGACCACCTCAACCAAGAAAGAGCAACGATGCTCAAACCGAAGGTACCCACACACACACAAACCAACACCACTAGTATTGCAACACCACTAGTATTGCCTCTCTCTCTCTCTCTCTTTTGTGTGTGTTTCACAAACATGTATGGTTACTTTTATATTGGTGTTTGATATGTATGGGTCTTAACTTCCAGCTGTAGTATATGTTGGACTAGCTGGGCGACTAGGAAGAAAAAGAGGACACTGAAGAAGAAAAGCGTATTTGGGACACTTCCAATCTACCTGGTTCTTTGGCAGCTCGTGTCTATGAGCAACCAAGCTTTGGGGTGATAGTGTAACAAAGTTTCATATTGACCTAGCTCCAGTTACATGCAAGTGTCTCTCCCTAAGCTTAGAAGATTATTAATGAAGTGTTAAGTTTAACTACTTTAAACCCTGAGAGAATGGTAATCCACCCACTTTGCATTTGATATCTTTATGACCCCCTTAGAAGAATCATTGAAAAGCTTCAAAATTCTGGTTCTTAAAAATATTATTACTTATTTACTTCCCAATAATCATTAGTATACATGAGTGTCACTACACATGAAGCAAAATATTTGATTTGTAAGCAACTATATCTCAAAACTTTGTAATATTCTTTTTTCCTTGACATATAATTGCACATTGAGAGTCGCATTCTTAAGGATCTCACACACCTAATATTCTGAATTTCTGTGTTTTTATCTATCTTTGCATATTTTTTTTTACTTTAATGTTTTAAACTTACAAGGTTTTCATTTTGCGTGGATACTTTTTTAACTTTGTAAGTTGTGGAATGCAGACCCACACTTGTTTGAAAGGGTTCTATCCTGTTACTTTAGCACATAAACGTGCTTATCCCCCGAATGGACAAACAACACTAGAAGTGAGAGTCTTCAGCCCCCTCTCTCCTTCCCCCTCTTTCTTTTTTATAAGGAAGGTGGGAGGGGTTGTCCTTAGAATATTAGTATTTACAAATATGCCACTAAAGTCTTACAAATGGGTGGACCTCTAATCCATACAATTGGGCCAGAACAAAATGAGGGGTTACTAACATATCCTACACCCCAACATGGCCAATCTTTGCCGAAAAGTTCAATCCACCAGGAGTAGGAAAGCAGTGGGAGGGAGGACGATGAAGATTGAAGAAAATCAAGACCAAAAAGATGGAGACAGTGTTGAGGTCGTGAACGTCACCAATAGAAGTTGTATGTTGAACACACTGGTGGCTGTCTATTCTGATACGTTAGATGTTGTGGGTTGAGGAGATAAATTGTTGATAGGAGTGAACTTGTAAGATGTGGTATTTCGTTTTTAGTTTGTAGCTGGGATACTCTCTAGGAACCTAGAGGCCGACCATTATCCTAGTTATCTCTCCTGAATCAGGTCAAGTTAACTAGGTTCGCATGTAATCCCATCTACCCTCTTTCATTTGTATCAGACTTCAATTTTCGTTCGATGAATGGAAACTAGTGATTAACGCCCGCCCCTGCGTGTGAAGTGCTGGATGACTGCATTTTATATTTGCATGCTGGTACATACAGTGGGCACAATATTGTTTTAAAAAACTTGTCATTTGAAGTCTAGATAATTTATAATACATGTGTGAATAGTTGTAGATAAATTACTTGCAATGACATGAACTTATTAGTGTGTGAACTTTGTATCAATAAAGTAAGCCGATCAGTATGCTTGTTAAAAATAGCCTTGACCTTTCTTTTTCTAGAAATAGGTGGAGAACCGACATCAGAGAGCATACTAACTCTTATGCTAATCATGTCTATCCATGCGTGCAGTTTTAAAGTGACCAAAAGGCAAAATGGGCGCACCCAACTTTTTGTAATGGTATGTGTTCACTTAAGCGATTCAATGTTATCGGACCGGTGGTTCAACCGATTCATAGCGGTGGGACCATTGAACCGAAGACCCTCACCTGTTCGATTACCTGTCGGTCATAATAACTATGAAGAAAACAAAAAGATGTACCAAAACAGTAAGAGTAATGGTTGTTCATATGAAAACAATAAAAAAATTGAAGGCAAGGAAAGAGCTTTTCTTTGCATCATTGACTAACATAGAGTGAAATCAGCATGGAACCTTTTTCTGATTTAGCAGGCTCAATTACCTGCGAAAGGTTACATCTTGTAGCATGAGGTTCCATGTGCAGAAGGTACGTATACCCATGGAAAAAAAGGCATTCTTCCTTTGTAGTAACAAACTATTATTAAATAAAACTTGCACTCTATTAAATTTTCAACAAGAAATAAATCACAGTTGCATACCTACAGCTAGACAATTTGGCTATAACAGCTCAATTAATCTCATCATCAAATAACTAATTGAATATGAAGGGTGGAATAACTAAATTGTGTTACTAAGAGCAACTCCAGCGGTTTTGGCATTTGGACTTGATATTCCATATTTATATCAAAATCTATGAATTGTCCTCTCCCATGGTTTGTCATTTGGGTTGACAAATTGGTGAGACTTGGCATTTGAGTCAAGGCTGCGCATATTTGCCAAGTGAATCTCAACTTGGCAAAACTCCTCCCTCATGTTCGCATTTTATGCGCCCGGCTCCCATGCATGCCGCGACATCATTAATTTGGGTTTTGCCAAGTTAAAAAATGATTTCAAACCGCTTGAGATGATGAGGTTTGATTTAACTTGACAAACATCCTACGCTGACTTGACAAATTTTTGCAACTTGACGTTTGCCAAGTGCAATTCATAAAACCATTGAGATGGCTTGTAGTCAATGGTAGTACGGTCAGTGGGACGCTACCCACCGGGGGTTCAAATCCTGGTGCTGACCTGCGGGATTTTCCCAGGATTTACCGGCGTTATATTCGGATTGACGGGCGCCGCGGTCTCAAAAATTTCTTACGTGTGTTCATAGGGGTGAAGCTCGTGTTAAGTCTTTGTGTCGTTCTCAAAAAAATTTATGAAACCATTGGAGATGCTCTAAGGTATGCATATAGTAGTTCTACATGAAGATACCGGATTCTTTGTTTAACCAAATATACAGAAATAGCTAACGTCCTATTTTCCTGTCATCAAGGTATGCTTAGAACAGGAATTGATGGAAGGCAGTACGGAATGTTCCTGTACAGTTTTTTTTTTTTTCCCCTCAGATTTCACCATTATTTGGCTATGTTTATATTATCCTGTTGTTCCTTGTAAACAAATGGCTATATATATGACAAGAGGAATATCAATTAACCAAACAGTCACAAAATCAAATAATAGAAGCATTACTAGAGTTATAAGAGGAACATCGTGTACAGACAGCACGGCGTTAATTAGGGAAAAAAGAAATAAATCACTGATAGTTGTCGTCTCTCGACATCATGTGTACTACAGCACGACGTTAATTCATTTATTCTAGTATAAATCCTGACCATTTGGCATGATTTGAAGTTTTGGATCGACCCATGAACAAAACAAAACCTCCATCGTGCCTGTACGCATAGTTTGGAGGAACATGTATATTTGTAATGATAAGTTCCTACTTGAAGTATTGCTTATGTTAAAGACGGATGCATGCAAGTTGTCGAGAGACACAGATGCCGGAGCTTACCAACAAGACAGACATTTGAAAAGACGAACTTTTGAACTGCCTCCAGCTCTCACCATGATAAATAGCTCAGTTGAGGTTCTTCATGAATGAACTTTTGATCTGCTTTTGAGGCTCGGGCAGGCCTATTTTCCTTCTAAACGCACACCACTCCTGCTGGGCTGCCTCGTTAATTTTCTGCGGGCAGCTTTGTGTTTTGGGCTTATCACCTCTCGATGGGGAGAGGCTGTAGGTGCCGGATTTTCTCCGATTCCAGACAGTCAATTCGAGTCGGTTCACCACCTGCCGTCTTCAGGAATCATCTTGAATTGACGAGAAGGCCTATTGGACATGTCCATGAGGCGATTTTGTTTTAAAAAAATGTATATGTTAAATTTTGCAAAACTATATCATTGCCGTCATTTCAAACGGCCGGCGGTAGAACAGTGCCCCGCCGAATACTGCCGGTTCAAACGGCTATAGGAGTCCATCTTAACTTTATTTCTGGTGATCAACAAACCGTTGTCAGTAGTTTCCCCATCCTGTTTGGGGGCGTCTTCATCAACACTGCTGCATAAGGATTTGGTACACACTGTTGTCCAAGTACTCCCATTTTCACTTTTAACTGATCATCATCAGACAAAATTGCATTGCATCAACAAAAAGGCAAACCAAGCTCAATTTCTAGTCCGCCTAGCATCATCACGAGTTTAGCTTTAGCACTTTCTACAGCAGGTGAGGGGAGGAATGACTATCTCAGATGATGTGTGTGTATATACATGTTACAAAGGGTAAGGTTGATGCTATGTTCCTACAAAAGAAACCACCCATGCATCTCTCCCAGGGCCTCCAACATTCCAACCACAGTGGAGGATCCCTCGCTGCTCCAAGTCCAAGCAGAGAATCCCCTGACCCGATTTCCTGCACATATCATGTAGGAGATGCAGCATCTATTAATTAAAATGATCAGAAAATGGTCACAGAACTTGGAAATATGAATGACGTTTTAGACGAAAAACATTCTACTTAAAGGCATAAAAGCTTTTCCCTTGTACTAACAAATACTATATATGCCAATGGAGCACTTAAGCACATTTCCATGACCTTCCTGTTCTACAGGGTTCATATGTAAAATGCAAATGCTAAAAATTTCAACAAAGTTTCAGTCACTCCTCTATCTCAACAAGAAGCAATTGCTAGTATATTAACTAGATAGATTTATCTATCATCTCAGAATGGCATATATAGGAACAAATCTCAAAGAGAAGGAAACCTGAAATGGCAAACCCTTTACCCCGAAGTCCAATTGCTATGATGTCCGTCTGCCATAAGTCACTTGGTCATCCTACAATGCGTCAGTTCACATGCCAATTACTAAAAAGTTTAATTTAATAATTTCCCAGCCAGCTCTAAAACATAACGAAAGAAACTGCAAGGTTCATTCACCTGATACATGCCATTAGGAAACACCCACTGGACCCTAGACTGCTCTGCACGCTGATGTAGATTGGCCAAACTGCCCAATTTGGAGAAAACTATTTAAAGTCTTTTCCTTTGTTGCATATATTTTATTCAAGAAAAATCACAAATGGAAATGCAAGTGCAGCATTACAAAAGAACAAACCTGCAAAGTGTTTCCTACATTTAGCTGGTTACTAAAATGGTGCTTGGGTGGCCAGATTGCACCCTATAACGTTGACTTTATCAAAGGACAGCTCACTTGATTGACTTCTTCCTGCATGATGCACTATCTAAGTAAATATACTATCAATAATCTCATTTTATGAAAAGGATTGGCAACCAATTATGAATAAAAAAAATATTACCATGAGATCAACAATGCCATGTGTGTCCGACATGAGTACCAAAGGTTAGAGGTAGTTAGAAGCAGAATGAAAAGCACCCTTCTGAGTTACATCTGAGAGGATACCAGTAAATGAGTCCTGCCATACGGCAAAATAAAAATCGGTTAGCACCAGCAACAAAATGAAGCAAAGTGCGCCACAGACAATACAAATAGGGGAGACACCTTTATTGCCATACTGGTTTTACCATGGAATCCGCGCTGATCTCTTTATTCTTTTAGGAGGGCTGCCCCTCACTACTACTTGGACCGCCCTCAGATGAACCATGCTGTGTATGGTTGCCACCATTCATAATTGCACGCCTTCTGGTAAAGTTTCTGGCCCAAATCACGGCATAGATTATCATCATCAAGAAGGGTCTCTTTTTCACTTCTTTAAAGAAGCCTTAATGCATGCCCATACTCTCGCCTGATGTCATCCCAATCTCAACAAGGCGAAGAAGCTCAAAAAAGAAATGTAATCATAACGGCTCGACATGATTACTTGTTGCTAAATCCTTTGATGGATTATCTGCACGTGGTGCGCGACTGCTTTGAAGTCAGCCCTTACCTGTTAAGCACGTAACAAGGGGATGTGCGTATAATTTTGCTGCCATTTAAGCACAGATAATGCATGCCGCCAAAACGATACCCACTAAACTGAAACAGGCCACAGTTACACTCCATCCTGTTTGTCGCCTACAGCAACAACCTCATACTTTTATTCAGCTCCCACCTGCTTCCAGTCAAATCAATAACTATAAGAAGATGCTGACCCATCCAGCTGAACTTGATAAATGGCTTTGGTTGCCTTTAGCTCATCCTGGAATTTCATAAACATATTCAAGGTGTAGAATCTGGATAGCTGTTGTCCCTTCCATTGGGTACTTTGATATCAGGACCCTGTTGCTATTTAATGAATCAAAATCATCTTGTTGCTCCATTTTGTATCTGTTTATCCAAAAATTGTCATGTAGCTGGCAAAGAAACGTCACCAATGTGGTATCTGAACTGACTGCATCCTCAAAAAAATGTAATTTGACTTTTCCACGCTGGCTAACAGTACATTTCTCCAGCCCCAGAAGGTGTCCTTAAGGAAGGCAGGGCCCAAAAATGCCGATTCTCATACAGAAAGCACATCCATGCATTATCCTTGAAGCCCAAATCTATCTACCCAGTCCTTCCACCTTGCCTCAAACTCATTTCACCGATCAAAGAATCATATATTACAGCGACTAAATCCTCAGTTCTCATGGCTTCCATATTCTGGCAAGTAGCCTATTTTTCTGAAAACACTTCTCAGTATATGCCCAATCACTTATTCTATGGCGTGTGTTTGGAAAGATTCTATAGAACTGGGCGGCTTTTATCGCCACACATTCATCGTAATTCAAAAACTATGGAGGACGTTCCTTCATACAAGTTAACCGCTTGAAGAGCCACAAGAAGCTCTCTGTACTCTCATCTGACAGCAATCCACAGCCTAACAATACAAGGTGACCATGATGATTGACGCAGAAATGAGAGGCGGCGGGATATGATATTTTGTTCCTTAAGCAGGTTGTATCAATCCAAACAGCATGGCCAAATACTGATACGCTGCCCTGGATCTGGAATCAGCCCAGAGAAGGCTCCTGGAGATGGCCTCCCATAAAAAGTCCATGACATAGAAGGAGTTTGGCAGCTTTGCCTGCATCTCAGCTAAGAAACCATTGATGGCAATGACATCAGCCCCCATCTTAAGCGCCCCCATTCATCAAATATGCGGGCATCAATGTCGCCGCCCGCCGCGGCGGAGCATTCTCCTCTGGCAGCCCTGACCACGAGATCTTTGCTGAGCCCGCTCGGCAGCGTCTTGTAGCACCTGAGGAAGCGCGCGGATGACGGGTTGAGCGCGTGGTTGTGCTCGAGGTTGACATCCGTGAGGTGCGGCAAGTTGTCGACTCCAGAGCCTGGCGACGACGGGCCTGGCAGTTGGTCTTGGCCGTGGGCCTGGCCTGGTAGCAGGCGTCCTCCTTGCCCGTTCCTGTTGCAGACGAGGACGAGGCGTCGGCAGAGGCCGGCCTTGGTGAAGGAGGACTTTTGACGCAGACGCCGAAGCCCGTGCGCAGGGCGTAGCGCTTGTAGAAGTTGAGCACCTCCCTCGTACGACTTGAATACCATCCCGTCCGCGGTGTGCGGTCATCCCCGTACTGCGCCCCCAACGCTGACGACGATGACGGCGACGTGGCGGCGGCGGCGGCCGCCTCGACACCGGCGCCGCCGACGCCGCGCCGTCGTCAAGCTCGACAGTCTCCGCTGCGGCCGCCGCCTCGACCATGGCGGCCAGCTCGCCTTGCTAGCGGGAGAGTCGTCGTTGTCCCTCCTGGTTGCCCCCGAAGTCGAAACTCCTCCCCCGGTTCAAGCCATCTCCATCATGGTTCCTCCCCTGCTAATCCGGATCCAATCAGAGGGGAATTCGAACTCTTTGGGAGAAGATAATCCAGTCATCAATAGTGACTCAAAATGAGCTAGGGTTGCTTACCAGGCGAGAAGAAGCCAATCTGAGTCCGTCTGGAGGGAGGAGGACGACGAGAGCAAATGGCGATTTGCTTCGTGGTGGCCGGAGGCGAGGCGGGACGAACGGGCGAGGCCCCCCAGAGGGGAGTGCCGCCGCAGCAGGCGCAGGCAGTGGGTGGGGAAGAAGAGAGGTTTGGGCTGCTGCTGCCTAGTACTAGGGAGGGGTAGGGATTACGCCCAAAAGAGCGCTGCAAAAAAAAGGTGGAAAATTACGATGTTTTGCTGCAACAATGCATTCACTTAATTTTACGTAGAATTAGGATTCTTGTTTGGAAGTGTCCTCGCTTAGCCTTGGCCCTCCTAAAAAACTGGGACCTTAAAATCAGAGCTCTAAGCAAATACATGGCTAGTGGTTGGGAGATACCATAGACGTGGATACTCAAAATTTAAAAAAATGAACTAGAACATTCCTATAAAAATTTGAACTAATTCATTTGGTGAAATCATGGATATCAAATTAGATAAGTCTTCACTTCCTCTCACTCACAGGAGGGAGGAAAAGCGCAATTTATGGCAGTATATGTGAGAGAGAAAATCCCCTAGCTACAATTACACTACAGTGGCATGCGGGGAGGATCGAAGCTCCTTTTGCCAAATAGGCCCTTAGGTGCATGGCCCTTGGAAAACTCACCTTTAGGACATGTTTCATTTGAATTTGGTTCTCCTCTAGCCGACCCGTAGAGCCTTCATTCATGGCGGTTCTCTCTTCCTCCTCTCTCACTACACGGGGGGACTCAATTTTAGGGCTCCCTTGGTTCGCTCACGTTGCCCTTTGACACTATAGTGGAGGAGGAAGCCAAACATGCCCTTAGTTATTTGACCCTTTTTCATTTGAATTTGGTTATATTGTCATGTGTGGCCGTTAGGCACCTTGCCTCCTTTTGTGCTTTAAGTCGTCTTTGCAAGTGCGGGCCCTGCCTAGGCCCATGTGTATCGTTCTTGGGTCGAGGCCCTCCCTCCCGGCCTTGATAACAGGCGGTATCATGGCCCGCCCTAGAGGAGGAAGAAGATGATGGTAATTTTAGAATTCTCATCGAGCCACGGCAATAAACAAAAGCTTGGCGTGTGAAAGGGTTTCATAGTAGAATGGAAATTTTGTCTTTTTCCGCAGCCTACAATGCCCAAACTAACCCCTGCCTAACAAAATGAACAGAAGGCCATAGAACTAAATAAATGGGTTTAAAGGCCATAGAACTAAATAAATTTGTTTTAAGGCCATAGAGACAAATTTGAATGAAAAAAGGGCCAAATACCTAAGGTGAGTTTTATCTAATGCCATATACCTAATTCTCCATGAATTTTTATGCTCTTGAAGGAGTTAGAACACCATCCATACCTCAGCTCATAGTAGCGGCGATGCCCTTCCTGCATCGCGTCTCACGTGGTTTCAAGCAACCTGGAACGTCAACTGAGCTTCTCCGCCTCTTGGGCGCTGTCATCGTCAAGCATTTTGAGGACAATCTTTTATTCACATTTTTTAAAGGTGTTCTTGTATTGTTGCTTTTACCTTTTCTGTAAAAAGGAAAAAGGAGTGCAGGAATGATTAATTAGACAGTTATAACTCCAAAGCCGAATGCTGTACAACTAATCGGCTCATCATCATTCATCATATAATAATAAACAAAGAAAAAGAAAAAAAAAGGATGTACACATCTCGTCTCAAAAAGGTACTCAGATTTTTCATTCCAAAGAGCCAATAACTAATCCAGCCCCTAAAATTGGTTTTATCGTGTGCCATTTTAGTAACAACAAGTATTGGCATCAAGCATACATTTGGTGATGAATTATGAACTGATGCGACCTAACTAAACTGTATAAACACAATAAAATGGGTCCACAGGATGATCTTCCAGTTACTATTTACATGAACTTACTGGCATCTCATATTTTGACAAAATACATCAAAATTGTTCCTCAATTTGTACAAAATGCTGAGCAGCCTCGCAATGGAAATGCCATGCTCAACTATCTCTGTGGTCTATATAGCCAGGGTATAACAGCCTCACTGAAAACTGAATTCCCGCGCTCAGTAAAAGTCAGTATCGGTATCAACACTCTACAGCTTTAAGCACTTCATGGAGGTGATGCTTTTGCTGTTGACATCCTTTTAAGCCATATTTAGAGTGGGATACAAGATCTGATCATGTTTTTTGCTCCTTTTGCACTCAGCGCTGGCCTTCTGTCAAAAATGCGCATTTGAATCAAACAGGCTCTCTGCGCTAGTTGGTGTGTTACGCAGCACTGCTACCTGTTCTTAGGTGCAGTCACTGGTGGGCGAGCTTTGCTTTTCGTGTTAACTGCGATTTGATAAAAAACTCATTCTTTCTACCGGATATAACAACAAAAAGCATCCTTGGGCGACCACCTTACGCCTTGAAGCATATCCGTTGGATTGATTATAGCGCGGTCAGCTGCCTCAAGGCGGTATCAATGACAATCTCTTTCCTCTGTCCTAGCTCGAAGAATGACCTCGAAAAATTTAACTCCTCTTCCTCTCTAAAGGTAAAGATCGAGGAAGATGCGTATCTGCATTTCATTTCCCTGTAAATGGTGCAGTTGCAAACCCAATCAGAAGAAACATGAGAAGGCGCATGATTCCAAAAGGCGTCAAGCTGCTGACTTAAATAGTAAGACAAAGCAAAACATGTGAAGAATCATAGATGAGATTTGATAGGTAAAGTTAACCTAGTTACAGTATCCATGTCAAATATAAAGCTCTAATAATTCAGTTAATGTACTAGGCATTAGATCCATCTACTGTGCAAATTATAAGTTCACTATTATTTGAATGTATGTTAGGGGTTGAAATATGATAAGGATATCTGATTGAATGCAGAATGATACAGTACTTCTGCCTTTTGAGGGAGGAAAAATTTCAAGGTCAGTAAAAGTAATTGACCATGCAACCATCAGCTTTGAGAATTATACATGTTAGTGAAGAGCTCCTCCAAGACATTATTTATCTGTCGATCCTCTGCGACCATTGCCAGTGCCATGCTCACTGGATTCATTTGAAAGAACATAGTCACTAATTCTTGACATTGACAACAAATTTTTTTTTAGTTCTGGGTCCAAAATTTCACTGACAGATTTGTCAGATGCTTGTTGCATCTCCTATCCAAGAACCTTCAGAAAGGTCCCTCGGGGAACTTGTGAAACCAACGGTTGGTATGGAAGGCGCGTTTTTGCCTGTAGTTAGAAGTGAAATCTTCAGTTCTTGTGAAGAGTTTACTATAACATTAGGAAATACAGCACGAATTTATTTATTAAAAAATATGATGGAAGGTGATTTGTCTATGATCTGAAGATGGTATCAACAATAAGAAAACCATAAATCATTTAACCATTCTCTGTTCTAGAAAGAAACCTGAATATCTCTGATCAGCAGTAACGTTGCAAAGTGACCTAGAGTCAGCTTGGATTGCTGAATCTTCTACAGATTCATCTGCCAAAATCAGGATCTGCATTTTGCTTTCAAGCATCAGTCAGGAAAGGCAACCAACAATAGTCATTGTAATTAGCAGGGGTACAATATAATTTCTCAGAACTTACAGAATCAAATGATTCTAACGGGAGGCTCTCCAGGAATAACAGCATTTCCTTCCACGATGCACCAAAGTAATATTATCGAGGCGACTGAAGTCCAGACCTCCATCAATCAGCTTTCTTTTTCTGTCAACCTCAGGGACATCATTAAACATCCACAACTCTGATCCTGGCGCAAAGGAAAGCATCAAGTACCTGGATATCGTACAACAAAGTTTAAAATATGTTCTCAAATAAAACAAATTAAAGGCCTCAATATCCCCATTCTATCAGTATTGCTGCTGTGATATTAATTAAACATAATCAATTTCGAAACATGGAAAAATATATATTTAGAAGTATTGACACACGCAAGTTCTGCCTCCCAAATCCTTTTGCTACAAATGTCTCCATTACATGCAAATGAACTCAATTTGGATCCGTCATCAAGTTACCATTATCATATCTTCTATATCACGGCCAACCACAAAACAATATTCTTTTCTGGAGACTTTGGAACAACAAAATCTTTAGGCAGATACCCTCTCCTAACCTGCACAGTTTAACAGAGAAAAGGAATTAGGAGCTTCAAAAGTAAGAACTTACCACAATCATATCATCTATATCCGCCGCCATCCACAAAAGAAGAATCTTCTGAGGCTTGCTTTCAGGATGAACAATGTCTATGTAAACAGCCTCTTTAACCTGAATAATAAGATTGACTTTGCTTACGGGATGTTACACATATGTGCAGTGTCTATGTCTATTTAGTTTTTATGGTTTCAAGAAGTGATAACAAGCACTAGACCGTCATCTGTGAAACATAAACAGCAAAAAGCTGGCTGCACTGGTGGTTACTGGTACTCAATGATCAAAATGGGAAGGGAATGGATAAATTGTAAATCATGACACAGTTCAATCTGCTGCTGTGTGCTGACTGCAGTTATTGAGCAAACAATCCTACTGGTCGGATTTTTACTAGGGATGGGAGTAATTCCAGAAGGTGCTCAGGAAAAAAAGGTTAAATAAATGTTACAGGGGGGATTCTATAAAACAAGTTCACTGATAGCCAAAGCTCCCAATGTGAATAATCTAAAAGATCTAGCCAATGTGAGTGCTACCACACAATATGGGTTTTGGGTAAGGAATTTCTAGATAGCCTTACCCTTGCAAAATTTGCAAAGAGGCTGATTCAAAACCCAGGACCTCTTGAACACTAGTGAAGAAACTCTACCACTATGTGCATTGACAGCTTATACCAAATATCAACAAAATATTAAAAATAAATAAATAAACACTCACAAATATAAGTATATTTTTCTAAAGCAAACTCTGACTCTCAAAACCAGTTGATGCAGTGAGTTCCAAAAGAGAATAGATCAATGAAAAGAGTTTAGATACAAAATTCAAAAGATTATAGAACAGAACCTGAAGGCAGACATAACAATGGTAATACAGTATAGTTTGTGGTATTCAACAAGTAGGCTAACAACTACCAACACTGCCAAGGAAAACTTGCAAAGTTCTAAAGATAACAGGATTTAATATCAATATTGAATTTACATCATAACAGTGAAAAATATCGAACCAACATGCATGCTTGCAGATTATAACAGAAAAAGAACATTACATCTCATAAAAAAATTACCTTGGGCAATGGTGCTGGGGCATATGTATCATCATCTTCTGCAATTACTATCACCTCATCACCCTCTTGCAAAACATAACAATCATCAGGGTTTAAAATTATCTTGCCCCCATAAGCTGCCACCTTTATGCCACATGGAACAGCTTCAGGAAAGCTAATCAGCACGTCTTCAAATCGCATTCCATCCAACTTAGGCCATCTCTTAATGTAGAATTCACAGTTCTCAAAACCAAGTATATCTTCCCATATCTATATATTAAATTCAAATTCAAATGATCTTTCAAATAGCATTAAGAAATTATTAACTAATAACTGCAAAGACTATAAATTCCTGAGATATCACTAGCATTTGATCAGAAAGGTAATCATAGTAACCATTCTATAGATGTAGGTATGACTAAAATTTAAAAGTATGTGCATATTGCAATTATAAAACAAGCCACTAGCTGAGTTTAACAAAAATCTATGGTTCCAAACTAAAGAAAATAAGTACAGAAAAAAGAAAATGGAAAGAAAAAAAAGGTTTGCATGAAGGATATCAAAACTGCGATAATGTATATAGTAGCTCATGAGATCATGTATGTCAAATTCTGAATGGAAGATTATAAGTTAAGCATATAAAATGTTTCTATGGCACGTGCACCTTTTTAAACTTAGCAAACAGACTTTACTAAATGGTCTTCTTGATGTGTTATATAGTTTTTGATATAGTATTTTGCAACAGGACTTTATAACTAGAATCCAAAGGAATGTCCAAAAGAATGTTCCTTTTAATGAGTTTAATGTCACAAGCACAACCAAATGGTCAGTGTGGGAACCCACTACACTGAGGTCATGAGTATTTCCAGTCATATTTCCAGTCAGACAGGATTCTTATATAAACAAACTAACAGCATTTAGTATTAATTGTTGGTTAGAACGAAACCTGAGCAAGGCCTGGCTGACGTGCACATTGTATCATCAACCGTCCGATCACATCATGTATGCGACAACTGTTTCCACAAGATCTCCACCAACAAGTTTGACTAGAACTTCATTGTCAAGGTCACTCATCTCAACTACTATGTGACCACTTAGTCCTTCTTTAACTCCAGTTAAACTCAAGACTGTTCGCAGTGCCCGTGCGTCACTCTGCAAAAAGGGTGCAATGATGTAAGGAAGAGCACTCAAGAACAAAATAGCTTTGATCAGCGAAGCTTACCTGGTCAGCATTTCCTTCTTCAGCTAGAACAACAATTGCTCGCGCCTTTGAAACTGAGACCTTGTGCATTAAGGTTTATTTAGTTAAAAAATAGGCACATATAGAAAGAAGTGAAGTGCTATCCAGGAACCAACAAACATGTACATCACAATCACCCTATCAACTGTCAGCAGACCATAATGGCATATTAATAATTATAAGGATGCTAGAAGATCAAAATTCAAAACAGAGGAAAAGAAAAACATGTCTCAAGGTATGTAGATCACATTGTTTACCTTTTTCAAGTCAGCTTAGTATCAAAAGGGCTTCCACTTCTACATATTACAGCTGTTCCTTTCAAGTCAAACTCCATTTTAGCAATGTCTGCTTCCATTTCTCTTTGTCTCTCTCAGCCATCACTACAATGGTCCCACCTCCCAAGCTTTCATTAGCAATGGCAATTTGGTTCAGCAAAGATCCCTATTGCCACCAAATGAAAGGGATTACACCATAAGATGTGCACAGAAGCAACCTTTTGTTCTTACAACAAGATGACATGTAACAAAGCAGTTATGTAAGTTAGCTTCAGGGGAACTAAAGTTGCCAAAGTATGCATCAAATTCTAAGAATATGCATGATTCTATGACAAATAAATACTATATAGTTTTCCCATTATAGAATAACTGTGAAACAACCTTACAGGCCTCTTAATAAACAAATTTAGTGAGTACTACAACATTCAAGAATTCAAACAAGGAGAACAGCAATACATCTAACATACACAGAAAAATTGAACTAAAATATTATATTAACAAAAGGTCCGTTCAAAGATTACCAACTTATCGCTCCATCCAAGAATTAGAGTGTGGCTCTGCTCTATGACTTCACTTCTTCCTTTCCTCAGAGAATCAAACTTCTCAGAGATCGAATCAGTGACAAGACCAAGCATCATAGCAAAACCAACATCCCACCAATACTAATTGAAACTGAAACCAGCTTGGGTCCAAAACCCTCAGCATTGGCATGGTTCCCTGAGTCAGCAACGAAGGTCCAGGACAGCCAAAGACAATCAGATAAGCTATCATCAGTCACGCCATACAGAGCCAGCCCACCAAGAGCAATTAGTAACAACGTAGCAACAAGTAGGACCAACGGTTTAGCATGCTGGATGAAGTGACAAAAATATATCGACTCTGTATGCGAACCGCTTGTTTATGGGAACTTCTTCGAATTCACGTGAACTCCTTATCTTTGACACAAGGTCCACGTACTTGAGAATGAGGAGTGGTGCATATAGTACCGATAGCGAGATAAGCAAGGAAATGTTCTTAAGACTTCTGTTCTGTGTGGTACTGTTAGCCTCCTGATAGAACAGATTAATGCTGCTCGTATCCAATGAAGAGTCTACAATGCATGACTGGAGTTTTTGCTGTAGCTACAGCCAGCTGCTCCTGAGACAATCACAATGAAACAGGGGTAATAGGATCAAAAGGAATGTACCAGTGTTTCACGAATTCACGTAGTGCAAGGGTAAAAAAAAAGTGTGGTCCCGTACCTGCAGATGGTAAACCTGATCGTGCAACGAGAAGTTCCTACGGAGAAGGGAGGCCAGGCACAGTAAAATAACCTGAAGCGAATAGATGCCACGATTAAACAAGCCGAGTCAACAAAGTCAAACCCCAGCGAGTCCACCCATTCCTCACCGCCGCGGAGAGCACCCCCGACCACCGCGGAGCGATCGCCGACGCTGCGGGCTTCCTCCCGTGCAACGGCGGGGCCGTCGGGGCCGCAGCTTGCTCGGAGGAGGCAACCGTACGTGCATCCTCGCGGCGGACGCCAGCGTACCGGGGTCACGGCGGCGCGGTGCGGACGGAGGAGTCTGCGTCAGCGGCGTCTGGTGTTGGTGCTCCGGCGGTGGGTGCGGAGAGCGAGAGCGGGAGCGTGGGGGGTAGGAGGCGGGCGCCGCTCAGCGAGGAGTAGGCTGAGTAGGGCCTAGAGGAGCGGTAGGTGGAGGAACGGCGTCCTGGGGCCCGGGCCCTGGAGGAAGGAGGAACGGCGGCGCTGGCGGGGAAGAACCAGTCCCGGTGTGGCGGCGCCGGCGCCCGGCGACGGGGAGTCGGGGTCCAGGGGCATTTTGGGGAATTCCGGGGGTTGCTGCTGGCGCTGATGTGTGGGGACTGGCTGGGGAGTAGAGGTGGGGAATGTCTGCGTTTCTTCTTCGTGGCAGCTCGTTGGTCCGTCAAACTGCAGACCCTGTTATCAAAAAAATTCAGGCCCTGCCATTTTTTTAAAAAAAAGTTTTTTTCTTAATCGGAATTCGATAGCTAAGATTTTTTTTTTTTTGTATGGTTCTTCCTTTGAATTTTGGATTCCTTTTTCTTTCTAGAGAAGATACTCCGTAGATGCTGCTGTTGTCATTCATGATTGAAATTTGGCATTCTTCATTAAAGTAGTTGAACGATATAATTAACTTCAAAACGTATATATTAGTAATTAGATTATATTTGATATTAGGTGGACCGAGCATTAAGCAACGCTCCCTATCATTTTTGTTCTATTATGATTACTAAAAAAAATCAACCATTTTCTAGGTCTATATCTGGTTGGAAAATTGAGCCGTGGCCCTAACCTTGGACCCATTTGTAACAGTTGTCACATATTTATCAAAAATCAATAAACATGTAAGTAAAGCTTAGACAAGTATCTATATCTCAGCATTTAGGGCGTGTTTGGCGGAAGCTCCAAGCGGCTTCAGATCTAAAACTTCCAGCTTTGCTCCGTATATTTTTCAGTGAAGCGATTCTGACTCAAAGAACTCCGCAGAGGATTTCTTAAAAAAAATGGTACAGCAAGCCCCCAAATCTATAGATTTGATGGAATCTCTCCGAAGTGCTCGCGAAATTAGATTTGGTGGAGTTGGGTAAATTACTCACCACTGCCGCTGATTAGTGAAAAATGACCGGTTCAATTATTTCTTTTCTCTTCCTCGCGCTCGCGCGGCGTTCTCCGCACACTTCCTGACCACGCCGCCGCCGCCACCCTCCCCAGCGCGGCCTCTGCACCTCTGGCGAGCGCCCGCCCACTGGCCTCAGCGCGACCCGGCGAGCGCGGTGAGCTCAGCGCGCCACCATCGTGGCCCCAACGTACGCTGCCCCGCCATCGTGGCAAGCGCGCGGGTACGGCCACCACCCTGCCCCCGCCGCCGCTGGCCACGGGACTGGCCGAGCAGCAGAAGCGAGTGTAGGCGCCCTTGGCCCCGCCGTCGTGCTCACGGCCCTGGCCGAGCACGCGCGCGAGCGGTTTCGGCTTCGAGCGAGCGCCACCGGGCGCAGCCACGGCCCCGAGCGGGTGCCGCTGGGAAGAGGAAGAAGAATAGTTTTTATTTGTTTTCTATTCTCCTGACATGCGGGCCCTAGATGTCTAGGGATGGTGGGGAATACGGAGTCAGTACCAAACGCTTTTCGGGATCTCCGATCCATGGTGGAGGCGGTCCACGGTGGAGTTGGGCGGATCCGCGGCTCTGGAGCCGGTTTTCCGAGTTGGAGCTCACCCAAACACACCCTTAATTGATAATATAAGTAATTGTCCTTTATTTATGCTAGTAGATGATGCCCTTTCCGTCAGCTACACCTACATCTCATTTTCATGCACTAACATAGTTTTAGAGGTATGATCCTTTATTTATGCTAGTTGTAAAAAAATAGATTAAAATAGAGTGTGTATATACTCATCCCTATAACAATAAGTTAAAATCATGGTTTTATATATGATCGCAAGCTTCTCAACCTAAGAGTCAATTAAATGAGATTTCACATTTAACACTCTTAAAAGGTATCATGACATCAGCAGTCTCTACTAGAACGAAGATTCTAGCAAAAGCCGAGCCCCTTAAACCTGGAGTAGCAACAAACTTGACCTACTAGTAAATAAAATTGCATGATAGTGGATGATGGATCCGTAAGAACAATCGACTACTAGTAGGCCAAGTTTGTTGTTACCGTGGGTTTAGGGGTCGGTTTGCTGAATCTTCGTTCCAAGAAAGCGATGATGTCATGATACCCTTCAAGTGTATGAAAAGATGACGTTTACAACTTGCTTTCTATCTTCTCTCTATATGAGTAGACCTAGGCTATTTACTGCAAGGGTGTGCGCTTGCTTCTCATAGACTAAAGTTCATACATTAGTTGTCAAAAAAACGTTCATACATGGAAGGCTAGATTAACAACACGTATGTACTTCTCTATTGAGTAAACTATTTATCCTTCCCGTGTGCACTAGTAATTTTATGAGTAAGTTGCATTGGAAGTACAATAACTATACTAGTGGGTGCAAATTGCTCCAACATCTTTGAATTTGCTTAATGTAGCACAAGAACTTGGTGCACGTACGAACCAAATACCACAACCTATACGATTAGCATGTATTGGTGCATGTACGCTCAAATTGCCTTCAGTATAAGGTCAGCTCGGTGTTAAACGTCTACACAAGTCAACTAGCTCGGCATCATGACTTGTGGTTGGCTCACTTGGACTCAAAGCCCGGCTTTACATAGCACAATTAATGTAACGAAGAAGCCCATGATATCCTCAAAATAAGAGCACTTGTTTACATAGCTCGCTCAACGACACGATGTAATGGAGAAGCCCAAGGTACTCACTTTGACTTGAGCAATATGTCAATTATGTTTAGTTTTGAATTTATTTATTATTGGGGTAAGGAAACAATACCCTTGGATGTTAAAATTTTAACAAATTTATGTTATGTCATAATTTGGGACCTTCTTTTGAGTTACATGTCCCAAATCATGTATATATCGCTTGATAGGTTTTTTGAGAATTATTAAATTTGCAAGGCACACCATCACATTCTTCATTCAAAAGTACTATATGAAACTAAAGTGTAGCCACGCCGCCTTGGGGAGTATGTTGCCGAGGGTATTTCCATGGTTGATTCCTTATGTGGGGCATCGACGATGCCCATGACAAGGTTTTTTAGGTCAACTTCACGAGGGGGATCAAACAAATCCCCACCTTTTTCATTTCACATATTTCGGTAAAAACCGGTGGGTGGAAAGGGTGCAACACACCTATTACAAAAAGGCGACCCATAAGGAAATAGGCAGCAACAGTGAAAGGAAGGCTATGGCCAAGTGGAGGTGGTGCAAGCGGTGGCAAGCAACATCGGGTAAGAGAAACATGACGGTGTATGCCGTATGGCCATTCGAAGAGAAACCTGTGACTTAATTCACTTGATGACTTGATATGATCCAAGCTCAATGGAAGTGCGTGGCTCTATGCACATGGTGCAACATGAGCCAAGTTACGTGTGTGCAGTGAGCCGATCTTTTTGTCACGAGCCCACGGTAGCAGCACACACACGAGGAAATGGATTATTTGGACGTCTGTGCACCAAAACAACAACTTCTTGCGGATTAAACATATATATTAGATGTTGGGGCAATTTGCCCCCACTAGTATAGTTATTGTTCTTCCGATGTAATTTACTCTAAATTTATTTCTCCTTACCGTCATGCATATTGTAATTTTATTTCTCCTTGTCGGCATGCATACTAGTACTATCCTGATAATTCCCTTGTTTTGCCGAGTGACCCAAGTCAACCTCAAATATCTCCACCCGCTGTTGTCTAAATGATCACTAGATCTCACATGACACATCAAAGGGTCCTAAAAGCACTAGTACAAGCATCTCCATAAACTTGGCATTTATACTTGGCATCCACCTTTTTTGGCAAAACAAGAAAAATCATGCAACAACCATTAGGCAAACAACTTGGCAAATTTGGTTACTTGGCAAAAAAAAATTGCTCCCCAGTCCCCACCATGTGCATATATGCGCGCAAGCACACCACTAGGCAACCAATTCATTGTTGCATACAGATCCGATGATCCTAGACCTTTAGTATGAATGATTTTTCCTCACATGAACTAGATACTATTGGCGATGAGATATCTAAAGAGCCTGTCATCAACAAAACTTTGTGCATTTGTTGTAACCTTTTGATAAACATAACTATCAAAACCTGAAATGCATATTAGTACATTTGTGGGTGCTTGAAATTGGAATGACTTTCTCACTTTCAGATATCTTTTTTGCCCTCAAATGTGAAATTACATGAGATTCAGGATGTGTATTGTATTTTTTTGTAAGAGGATACGCTAACTAGGGGTGAAAGTTACTTACATTCCATCAAAAAACTATACCTATCCCTCTATTTTTTTAATGTAAAGGTGGGAGCTTTGTTGCTCAATCAAGGAGTAAAGGTGCTTTATGTACATGAGCACCAATGGTGCCAAACACACCAGTCATAGGAAACGCAAATAGTCGTCGCTCACACGCATATTGTTATACCCCGCAATACACATGACCCTACGCCTTTGAACAATATCATGTTTTCGTGCTCATTTTCAAAACTGTCTTGTTAAGTGTTCGGACAATGTAGATAAACACTCCAATATGTATTTTGTGTTCTTGCTTTGGCACCTTGGTCGCCGCATCCTCCCACCATCGGCAAGGCACTAGAGATCTTATTGGTCCACTCTAGCCTTTTGCTTGCTAACATATCATGTAGACTAGCGACCTATGGAGCCTTGTTGGCTTGCCTTTTTTTGTGTCATTGTCACTCTATAAGCTCGACCTATTCTAACCTATCCAACAAGTCTCCCTCATTGCCGACCTTTTGTTTTGTGCTCCACCATTATGGCAAGTGGCACAACCATACCTTTATCATCTACATTTGGCCCCATGTTGTCCACTCGAGGGCGGCTCCGAGGTTCTAGCAAGCGCCTCCTGGAATCAGCTAGTGCGACCTCTCGCTACATGTTGGAGGCCCTCGGCGAGGATGGTGGTGGTGAGTCGAATCTCAGCCCTCCCCTTGCCTCCTCCTTTCTCATCCCTTTGTTCCCTCTCCTCTTTTCCCTTCTCTTGCCCTTGTCAGGCTGCGCTTGGGGGTAGGCTGCATCCAAGCCCTTGGAGGCCGGATCCGACCGGGTGGTCAAATCGGATCACCGATGGGCGGATCTCGGCGTCGTGGTGCCCGATCTAGTCGGCCCAGGTTGTAGGGCGGAACATGAGGAAGGCGGGAGTGGGGGCTCTCTCTTACGCATTTGAGGTCCCAACATCCTCGGGGCGTCGTTGGTGGTGGCGTTCTCGTCTCAGAGAGTGGATCACCGCCTCCGTCAATCGAAGTGTCGTTGGGATGGCGGTCTGGCGGATCCGGTGGGTTGTGTGACCAAACCTTCTTCTCATTCCGACCACCTTGTCTCGCCATCGCCTCCCCTTGCTCGAGCCGACTGGCGTGGCCGGATATGGCTAGATCACTGGCCGCTCCTTTGCCGGCTTTGGGTTCTAGCGAGGGTGGACTCTCCAATCCGGGCTTCTACTAACCCCTCACCGCATCTCACCTCCCTAAGGGGGTTGGGTCTCCTTGTGGCGACGGTGTGGCGGAGGCATGACATTGAGGCAAAAATCTTGGGCGGCGGCATCTACGGGCGTCGTTTCCTTATTGAGGGGTCCTTTTCTACCTCTCCTCCCATCGTGCTTTGATTTTCAGTAAAAAACTTTTTCTCTCTTGGATAGCCTCATTTCCTTCTTCAAATCTATGCTAGGCTATCTAAATAAAACCTTTATCGTCTTGCGTAATGCCTTTTTTATGTTTTTTTTTGTGGTTGTTTGGATCACACAAATTGCATGATATATTTCCTAAAACAAGTTTTGTGAGGAAGTAGGGAATTGTGGTATATAGTACTAGTTTGTTAAGATATGTGGTTATATATAGGTTGCAATGTTTGGATAACAGAAGTGAAAAAAATTACTAACATGATTATGTTGGCAACACTCGGTCTATTTGGAGTCCAAACTCCAAAGTGGCTAATGAATTGAGTTATCATAAGAACATATACTACCAAGTAATCTTACCACTAGCCAATCCTCTATATTATGAGACAAACATTGGGAGAGGCATAATGAATTTAGTCACTAAATTTTGTTTAAACTCGGGTTTTTGGACATAGTTCAGGTTAGGTTGGATGTGTAGTTTGTACATATTAAAACAAAGTGATTTAATCAAACTATAAAAGAAAAAATAAATTATCTAAACACTTGTTAGTCTCTATCTCTAGATTCTATATTTTTTAGTACACAATTTGTTTTTGTAGCAATATCCATAGATTGTGGTAAGACATTTTTTCAAGATAACACAAAATATGTTCAATCAAACAAGGCCCATTCATCACAATTTGGTTGGCGGCCCAAAGTGCTAGCCCGGGCTGCGCGTCACAAGTTCCCACTTCCCAGAGGAAGAGATCCGCCGTCGCCTGTCCATCTCCCAGACAAATCTTCTTCTTCTTCTTCCCGTCCCCTCCTCGTCCCGGCCGAGAGCAAAGCGTTTCTCGCTAGCGCGTTCAGTAGATAGAAACCCTAAAAAAGGAACCCCCGCCTCCTCGCCTCGCCCGCGGAGCCGCACCCCCTCGCCGGGTTAGGGGCTACGTGGTCGTCGCTCGCCATGGACGCGTTCCGGAAGCAGCTGGACGTGCTCATGGGCGCCAACCGCAACGGCGACGTCGAGGAGGTGAACCGCAACTACTACGACCGCGATGTCTGCCGCCTCTTCCTTGCCGGCCTTTGCCCCCCATGACCTCTTCCAGCTCACGGTATTCTCGTTTTCTCCTTGATGTTTGGTTTGGGAATTTTGGTTTAGGTTTTCCGTTTCGGGAGTGGATACTATCTCCTTAGTTTTTTTTTTGGGGATAATCTCATAGATGAATGGAATGTTGGGTAGTACTTGAGTTAGTTTAGTTTTCTGGGGAAAAATTAGATTTAGTTCTCTTTTGTGCTGCTGTCTGACCTACTTAACTGGTGATTGCAGAAAATGGATCTCGGTCCCTGTTCTAAGATTCACTCGCTTCAACTGCGGAAAGAGTATCCTTCATTTTACCCCCCACCAATCTCTGTTTTTTCTCTTCTGTATTTTTGGATTTCCTGTACAAATTTCTGTATAGACATATGTTTTCCTGAGCTGTTGGTAGTTATGAAGAAGCAAAAACAAAGGGGAAAGAGAACTTTGATAGAGAACTCGAGGATACGATAGAAAAGACTCATTGTGGAGTGCGACAGGAAAATTCAGAGGGCCCTGAAACGGCTTTGGGATGATGATGCCAAGGCTGCTATTGCGATATCTGTCTCTGAGGTTACTCTGGTATCTGCTAGGACTCACTTGTATATCAATTTCAAAAAGTTATATTTGTCACGGTAACTCTTGATTTGAGCTTTATATTGTCAATGTTCACAGACGGATGACATACTGCAGCTGTCAAAACAGATCAAGGAAAAAATGATAGAAGTTGACAACTTTGGTAATTCATCTATCTATATTTATAGTTTGCATTTTTTTGCCCACGCTTATGTTTGCTACATTTTCAAAATAATAAGTTCAATTATTTTGGGAGGACTCTAGCTTCTAGGAATTAGGTACAATTGTGTTGTTACACAATAGGGAGTTAGGCCATGGGGGTAACACCTATTTATATTTGATTAGTGAGACATAGATATTGTAGTCTGGCCTCAAGTTTAAGCTGCATGTTGCTGACCTGAATACTATCAAATTCTCATTCAAATGTACTGACAGATTTTGAAGGGAGAACTGATGACAAAATAAAGGCACAGGAAGTAGTGGAAGAACTCAGAGTTAAAGAGCTGATATGCAGGTATTAATTCAATTCTTAGAAAAGTATTTTTAGTCTTGTATTGATCTTATTGTTCTAGCACAAATTTTTAAAAATAATAGTACCTTATTTTTGATATGGTAATTGTTTTTCCTATTTTTGCTGCAGGCTACCCTCTTGCTTGATGCTTTTAACAAGGATAGAGCTTCATTAACTCAGCCTGGTCCACCTCCTCCAGTGGCAGCACTGCCACCACACGCCTCCACCGATGCTCGTACTCAAGAAATGATAAATGAAAAGCTTAAGAAAGCTGAAGAGCTCGGTATGAATTAGTGGTTTATTTCTTAGTGGTATATCTGTATTTTTAACTGGGGCTAAGTTTGGGCTATATTTTCTCCTAGTATATATCTGTATCATGAAGTCAACCACTCAGTTAAGTAATATAAAATAAAATAGACTAACAATATGCATTGGTGAGTTTATTTGGCAAAAAAGTGAAGCTGAGAAGATAACCTTCATGAGAATTTTAAATGACATAAAGCAGTTGGTATGTGTGGCACATTTTTGATTTCTAGACATCAGAACATAGGCAAGTTTTTGTGTAACTGACGAACTGTATAGGTGTGCTCTTTTGAAAATTGGCCACCTAGTCAGACCTCTAAGTATATAACGTTATTGTATTTTAATGGTTGTCGTTGTTGTAGGTGAACAAGGCATGGTTGATGAAGCTCAGAGAGCTTTGGAAGAGGCAAGCTCTGAAAAAGGTAGCCAAATAACCATCACTATGTACACCCTAAGTTATTATTTTTAATGTTCCTTTACCAGCCAATTTAAGTAGTTTCTTTCCCAGTTTAAGTAGTTTTGTTCCCCTTGCTGTGATCTGTCTCAGACAGGGCTTATGATACTGGCATTATTATGTTTATGTTTATGTTCTTTAATTAATGTACCTGGACTGATGGATTACTTGTTTTTTACTCATTATTAGCTGGCGCCACGTCGGAGCCACCTTCAGACCCTTCTAAATATACCGCTGCTGATATTCGGATTGTGAGTTTCCACACAACCAATAATTATTTCAAATTACGTTCTCATTGTTTGATAGCATTAGTTTGCATAGTATTGTCTTCTATCTTTTACGGTAGCATTATTCGATTGTAGCTTTTGTGGCTTATGAGGTAATACAAAGACCTGTTCAAATCTGTGGCTTGTGTTATTCGACATAATTCTTGGATTACTTTTTTTTTTTACACATATTCAATGTGTATTTGTGTTTCTGTAGCCTAATTGTCTAATGGGAAAAACTGATTTTAAACATAAGTCCCATCTTAAATTAACTTCCATAGTTTGTATTTTCTGAATGTTTTGATCAGATGTTCTAGAATCCTTTCTCTGTCAATTTATTAAGCTCTTAATTGCACAGTTCAATCTTTGCGCACTGAAATTTAATCCTGTATGTATGTACCAGCACATTTCCTCAACAAAATGATTCTTTCTACAGCATGTGCATTATGCACATAGGGTTTCAATGTTTGTAATGTTTTTCAAATGATCTTGTTGTTATGTGCCTCATGACATTGATATTGATTTCTTGGTAGGAGTGACTTGCACATGTAAATTGAATTTATTTACTCTTCTTAGAGGTGCATACGATTCGACACTACCTTTTTTTAGGGTTTTAGCAATTAAGGGTTGACACTATTTTGTTACATAATTTTGTCTTATTATCTGTATCCATTTACATCATGATGCAATGCTAGATACATAATTGCTAATGATTGTTTGTTTATTTTATAGACTGATCAAAAGTTACGCCTCTGTGACATATGTGGAGCATTTCTGGCGTATATGACAAGTAATACTTCTACCGTTTTTGTACTCCTAAAATTATATGAAGCTATCAAATTGAATATTTATCCTAAGCTGAAAATATCTCAACAGTGATCGACGTCTTGCTGACCATTTTGGAGGAAACTACACCTAGGCTACATGCTGATCCGTGAGAAACAGAAAGAACTTCAGGTAAATTCCTGCATGCCCGTGCCTGAAGTACAAGTAAGGCACTGGAGATTTATGAAACAGATTAATAGTTCCAGGGTTTCCAAACCGTAAATACATGAATAAAACAAAATTCGCATTCTGTTTGCCCTTCATCAGAAATATGATAATCTTGTTCTTTTCCCTTATCCTCAATCTAAATCTATCAAGGTGCAATTTATCAGGTGCTGAGTGTAATGTACCATTTTCTGCTTTAAAGAGTTACTCTGTTTTGGGCCTTTTGGCATCTGTGAGTTTTCTTATCTCAAGAGCCTCAAGGTTCTCACCTTCCCTATATATTATTTGATTTCTCACATTGCGGGCACTATGGTTATTACGATAGTCATTACAGGATTAGTCCATGTTGCGTGATTGGAATCTCATGCGATCATCTTCATACCCATGGCTACAACAGTCACTGTCTGTTGACAAATGTAAGCATAAGGACATGCAGGCCATGGTATGAAAAATCATGTTTACTAACTGTGACAAACTGCTTATGTGTCTGCTTAGTATTATGTTGGTCAGAAGCTGGAGGTTGCTTTTCTACTGCCTGAGCCATATTATGTAGACCAGGTGATAAATAGTACTGGTTAAGTTATCTTGAAAAGCACATTCTTTTTGCCAACATTTGCTGTAAGTGACAACTTGTTCTGTTTTTAATCTGCTACCTTCTTAAAGTTTGCAAGATATACTTTGCTGAAGCAGCCTTACCTTGCCTGTAAAGTATCACTCGCCCTTCTTTTGGAACCCTATCTCTGATTTTAAGTACACCAAAATATCACCATTTTTACTGTCAATAAATAAAATGCACTATGCCATCTTGCAGGAGCAGAGAAATAAAAGGGCGTAGGCAAAACTGAAGATGATAGGCGGTATGGTATTCTGAATTCCATGTCCTTGTTATTTTAGTCAGCGTCATGGTTATCTGAGAGCATGCATTTTGGCTTTTTAGATCAAGAGAGCACAGCAAGGATCGCAACAACCCGGCCATCCAGGGATAGAGATTCAGAAAGGGAGAGACAGGGTTGAGTCTCGAGATGGTAGAAGAAGATTATGATAGGGATCGCGATAGGCGTCCACGATAGGGACGGCGCCATGACGTGTCGGGATAGGGATTATGACGCTCCGTGGACATGATTCAAGGAGAAAGGCGTTCACGCTCCAGGGAGAGCCAACAGGTATTACTGAATAATAGTGCCTTGCATAATAGAGCTAGTAATTAAGTCGTTTTGCGCCTTGTGATTTGAAACCATTTCTATCTCGCATTGATGACTGGCAGATATTTGTCGTCAATTTCAGGCGCTATGATAGATACTAAATGTTGCTCCATGGCTGACTAGACTTTGGAGTGCTGGCGTCTGTTGAAGAAGATAATGGTTGAGATGTGCTTTGTATCATCTGAAGGTTTCTGCTGGAGAAATCCGAAAGTCAATCTTGTTGCATTCCGCATCATGTCGTAGTGTCGTACTGTTTAGTATACCAATTTTTATACCGAGAACAATTGCATCAAAGGCTTTTTTGGAAACCGATGTTTAGTATACCAGTTTTTATATGCCGAGAACAATTGCATCAAAGGAAGCTTTGGAAACCGACCTACTTGACGCTAAATGCGCATGGAGTGTTAAGTTTTAAACTCATCTGAAATCAAATGAAGTTGTACTTGCGGACGAAATGGCTTTTACTCTAATTCGTGCAATTTCTTCATTTGCTAGTATTTTCTATCAAGGTGCAATTTATCAGGTGCTGAGTGGTCGTATCATCGCTCCCACAAATTGCACTGTTATAGATTTTTTAAGCTGGATTTGTTTAACAGCGGGCACGCTCTCCCTTACGTGAACCTGCTGTACCGTACACTATCACCTAGCTACGACCTTTTTTCTTTAACCTGAAACATGATGGTTTCAGCAGCGATAAAGTGTTCCTTTGGCGAAGGGACCGTCCATTTTCAAGCACAAGACAAGAAGCAAGAAAACTCAACATTTTCCCTCTCGCCGTCATGGATGGCAAAGAGAGGCACATCTATACTCAACTCAAGGCAGTACAGCAGAATTCTTGTATGAGCATGAACAAAATATTCAAGGCCCCATGAGCCAGTCGTTAGACGGCCTTCCTCTGGACCTTGAAGCTGGTGGAGGCGGATGACGTCATCGTCGGCGTTGAGCCTCTTCTGCAGGGCGTCCATGGACTCCGGCTTGGTGAAGTAGGTGATGAGAGGTAGATGCCGTCGTAGTAGGTGGACGGCAGCCCGGTCGGCTGTTCCTGCTTTCTGATGCTGTATGCCAGCGGGATGACACCCCGGTTGAACACCTCCACGTACATGGCGCCGCCGGCGACCAGCAGCTGCAGCAGGCACAAGGAGGGAAGCACTGAGCTGATGATGGAATGGTACGCATGCAGATGATTACTTGCCGTCAGCTAAATTTTGGTAGAATGGGCAATTAACTTACACGGTGATTGATGGATGGATAAATCATTGCTATGCTAGCACCACGCTGAGGATGCAGGAGTACAGTTTATTGGGAGCTACGGTTGATTCGTCATACGGAAAAATTCAAGACTCATCTCGACGCAAATTCTGTACTGCTCTATTGTAACTCTTATTGCAATTTCTAATGTCATAATCTGCTACTTTGTGCCTAATCTTGTACTGCAAATTCCTACTCCCCACACAAGTATGGTTTGAAATCTCTCTGCATTTTGGCTATTTCCTATATCCATTTTGTATGCTTAAAGGAGAAATCCTAATGAAGTGGAAGGAAAGCAATGCGATTACCTCCTCGTAGCGCTGGATGAAGTCGAGGCGCTCCTCTCCTCGGACATGTCGGGTCGGAGCACGACCATGGTCTCGGCTGGCGCAGGCCGGGGCATGGCGGCATCTCGCGCTCCTCGAGCGCCAGCTTTGCGCTCCGCGGCCGATCCCGAGCCCCCGCCGCCGGCCCCAGCCCTGTACCGAACCCCGACTCGTGCCGACAGCCTCCTCGTCGACGCCGCGCCGGCCGCGGACGCATCGCTGAGCCGCCGTAGAGAGGGACGCCGCGTAGCCGGCGGACGCTACGGGAGCAGGCGGGCTGGAGGAGACATTCTGGCTGCCAGCGCGGACGGCGGGCAGGGGCGGAAGACACTGGGGGGCGCGGCGGACAGCCTTACCGTGCAGCGAGTGGAGAACGGCAGCAGCGCCAGCGAGATTGACGGCATTGGAGGGGAACAGAGAGCGGGAGGGAGGCTGTTGGTGGCGTCCCTCGATAGATAAGGATGGAAGCCAGCCACGCCCTGTTTGTGCGGGTTTTGGACTAGTTTTCATTGGGTGAAAAAGCGTTTCAAAATAGTTTCTTTTTGCAACTCTAACGTTGCAGTTGTATGTACGCCCTACAGTTGGTGTTGTAGTTTCACGCTGAAACTTTCAGTATCGACAGCTGTCACAACAAAATGTTGGGGGCTAAATCGAAACTAAACCTGAGACAAGGATACCGAGAAAGCAAAAATCAAAACTAAACCTGAGACAAAGGATATAAAAAAGTGTGGCATATCATAGTAGAGAATCGAACAATACGTTAAAACTATGCTAAAAACTATCCTAATAAATGTGGTATACCATATGGTTGAGATAGTGGAATTAAACAATCTGAAGAACTATGATAATAAAGCCACGGGTATAACATAGTTGAATAGTGAATCAAATAAACTACGAAAAATGACAATGCTCGGGACACCGGCGAAAGTCCTTCCACCCCTAAGGGACATCCAAACCTTTGGACACCGCTGCAAAGCCCGCGACTCTTTGCACATCCCCGATGCATCGATTCCCCGGCGAACGCCCATTAGCCATCCACAGCGAGGAAGAGGAAGCAATCCGCGACGGGTCGCCATCAAACCACAAACTAGAAAAGGGAATCCACAACCACCACGACTTCGGAAGAAGCCCTCTCTCAAGGCTCGAAGGTTAAACTCACGGCGGTGACGGCCGGTCGGAGGTATGAATTTGAAGCCAGCGAAATTAGAATCTTTTGGGATGTGGATGGTCCCTACTCTTTGCCAGAATGGCAAACGATAATGGCCGTCACCAAAATCAAGTGAGGAGGGAGGGAGGCGCCGACATCACGAGGTATGGTTACGTTCCGATGAGATAGGTTGGCACCTATGCGTGTATGTATATATATTGACAACAAGACTCAAGGGTGCGTGATTGTTGCAACGTCACGATATAGGTATAAACTGTATCGCGTTTACATTGACTCGTATGGGCTCGGGTCATGAGTTAGATCACCTAGCTCAAGCAACACCGAAGGTAAGCGCCGACCATGCGCGGGCCGCTGCCGCGAAGGCGCACGGGAGACTCAACTCCTAGCGGCGACCAAGGGGGCAGCGTACGGGACACGATAAGCTCGGCGATCTATACCTGGCTACTATACCTAATCCTCAATGGTACGAGTCGCGCTCCTCTCCAACCTCAAGCCCCCAAGGGCCGTGCAGGAGAGGGTGCCCGACTGGACCGATGAGGAAAAAGATCGCCACATGAAATCGCCTTTGTGGCTATCAGTAGCAAGAGGAAAGCTGAAAATGAGTTTATACACGCTGGGACACCTCGCGGGCGTGCTAAGGAAGCGTAACATGTCATAGTTGTGGCGTGAATCAATCGAAAAATCCATGCCGTTTGGATCGCTTTCTGACATGCCGATTCTTGGCTGATGTCGATTTATATGAAAGAAAAACATTGTTGAATAGTTGACTAATAAACGTTGATAAAGCGAATTATACATCTCTCACATTCTTTTTATGCATCTTTTTAATTTAATTGCTTTTTAGTGAAACACTCGTGAGCTGGTTATCCACGGATTTTTCCTGACGAGGTCGCCTTCGATTTTTGCTGGATAGATGTCGCCGGAATGCCGAATTGCCGACTTGTTCTCCGGCTCTCCGCTCCGGCTCCGCTTTGATCGGCGACGGCGATGGCTATCGCGCTGAAGGCGATGAGCTGTGAGCTGGACTGAGACAAAAGGGTCGGTCCACCCACATTCATACACGTGCTTGCTGCCTCTGTCAGCACCAGTTCACCATGCCAGAGACGAGAGGCCAGGCGAGGCGGAGCTCGCCCACCGACCACAAAGTCCACAAGGCCACCACCATCCTCCTCCTCTCCTTCCCCCTCCCTCCGACCGATTTCCCGCAGGCACGGGCGCACGCACGCGGTTTCCACTCGCTTCGTCCCCTGCGGACCCCCTCAGGTCAACCACCACTCTCCCCTCTTTATCATCTCGCACTTCAGATCTCTCTCGTCCACCGATCTGCATCTCACGCACGCTCGGGTTCTTGGCTTGCTTCCAACTTCCTTTCTCTAGCAGAGCAGCGCAGAGCGAGCATGTCGTCGTCGGCGGAGAACGACCCCACCACGGTGACCGAGCGCGGCGCCAAGGACGGAGACAAGGAGCAGGGCGGTGGCGGCGGGTTCATCGAGAAGGTCAAGGACTTCATCCACGACATCGGCGAGAAGATCGAGGAGGCGGTCGGGTTCGGCAAGCCCACGGCGGACGTGAGCGGCATCCACATCCCGCACATCAGCCTCCACCGCGCCGACCTCGTCGTGGACGTGCTCATCAAGAACCCAAACCCGGTGCCCATCCCGCTCGTCGACATCGACTACCTCATCGACAGCGACGGCCGCAAGCTCGTCTCCGGCCTCATCCCGGACGCCGGCACCATCCACGCGCACGGCCAGGAGACCGTCAAGATCCCCGTCTCGCTCGTCTTCGATGACATCAAGAGCACCTACAAGGACATCCAGCCCGGGAGCATCATCCCCTACCTCGTCCGCGTCGTGCTCCTCGTCGACGTACCCATCATCGGCCGCATCAAGATCCCGCTCCAGAAGGACGGCGAGATCCCCGTCCCGTACAAGCCTGACGTCGACGTCGAGAAGATCAAGTTCCACCACTTCTCCTTCGAGGAGACCACAGCCACGCTCCACCTCAAGCTCGAGAACAAGAACGACTTCGACCTCGGCCTCAACCTGCTCGAGTACGAGATGTGGCTCGGCGACGACAGCATCGCTTCCGCTGAGCTCACACAGACCGCCAAGATCGAGAAGCAGGGGATCACTAGGATGCAGGTGCCGCTTCAGCTTCCCAGGCCAAAGGACTTCGGATCCGCTGTCTGGGACATGATCGGGAGCACGGGTCACACCATCAAGGCAAGATTGATGTCGACACTCCCCTTTAGGAACATGGGAAGCTGCCATAAGCAGAGAGGTGGAACCACCCGCATCCAGAAGGGACGACGACGACGTGATGACGACGACGACAACTGAACTTCTAGGTAGTACAACTAATCTTCTGCCTGTCGATCTAGTACCATCTTTGACCTTCCATGTTGCCGATTCAGTCGTTCCTACTGTATATGATGATTCTTCAGTTTAGTACTTGTTATACTCTTTGACTAGAATAATGGAAAAGCCGCAGGCGGCGGCTTAACATAAGTATGGATCTTTGACCTTCCATGTTGCTGATTCAGTCATTCGCATATAATGATTCATCAGTTTAGTACTTGTTATTTTTAATACTCTTTTGACTAATAACTAGAATGCCAGTGGAAAAATGGCAGCTTTAACATAAGCGTGAATCTTTTTTATTCTGTTTAAATTGTGTTGAGTAAGCTAAGTTTTCTACCAATACATGATGCAATAGCCGAGCTTTGCTAGGCCTTTGAATTTCAAAAAATTAAATTCTGATAGATAGTAGTTAAAAAGTTGTCATTTTGAAGCTCAGTAGCTGCTCCATGGATCAATGGTACCGAAAAGCAACTAGAAATCACTGTGGCTTTAGCCTATTTCCTCTCTTGAATCACTGTAGCAATGGCGGCTGCTGGCTGCTAAATGGTTGGAGAGATTTTTCTGAACTTGTGCTTAGAATTCTAGAATATGTGCTAGACATATATTCAGTGCATGCCAATACACAAGATTTTATACTCTGTTGGATGTGTTCAGACAGACTACACAGTTTTTTTTGATTCAAGCAGAGATCTGTGTTTGATGAACTTATGAATGTGGCATCACTCTATTTTATTAAAATATGTTAGCTCAAAAATATGCCATCCGGAATAGGGTGTAGAGATTAAGTTATGACACAATCTCATGTGAAAAAGTGAAGAAAAGTATGTGTGCAGAACTGCAGGCAGTTGCTATGTCTTACAGTTGTTCATGGGAACTTTTGGTTATGCAATCCTGCATCAAGTACATTGGTTCACTGTGGTAGCATTTCTTGTAAAAATCGTTCACACTGCCAGTTCGGAACGAACATTGCTGAACTCTGTTTCCTAACCACCCCTACCATTGTTTCAGAATGAGTGCTGCTGTCACCTTTCGCGAAACGCAGCGAAGCAGAGAAGGATGTGATGGATCGTCATCCACCTGATACCCAGCGCTAGTTGAGCTCTTGCCTTAGCGGCTTAGCTTATGGTCCTGTTGATTTGCATTGTCTGAAACATCCTCAGTTCTCAGTTGTTGAGTTTGAGTTTCCTCTGTTGTCTTGTCTCCTGCGTGAATTCTTCAGACTTTGCTGTTGGAACTGAAGAATAAAATTCCATGACCCTCCTGGTTCTTTTCAGGTCTGGTTGGAATAGATCCCTGCTTGAAATACTGTCATGGTCAACTGCCATTGATATCCACAGAAACCAGACTTTATTACAGCCTTACATACATGCTTGGACTCAAGTGAAGGTGTCATCTCTAGAGGTAGCATATCTCTAGTGAAGGTGAATGCTTTCATCCATCCAGAAGCTCACAGACGAAGTGATTAAAAATAACAACCGACACCTTTTTCCCCACCAGCAAATCTAATCTGTGGCATCTCATTGTCAAGCTACTTGGTCCTGAAGGCTGAAATGCTTGTTTGGCATCCTATTACAACCTCGCAAAAGATACATGACAGGGACAGAAATTCTTCGGTTCCACAAGCAAAGAGAGCGAACACATTTGGAAAAACAAATATATGAATAGCTAGGGGGTGAGCTAATTAGAATTAAAATATATAAAAAAGGAAATGTCACAACAGTTGGGCAAATCGTTGAAGCCGAAATAACCACGAATTGTATGATTTTGCAAGTTTAGGATGAGAACAACAACACAATTCTAGATAGTAATATAAACAACTAAGACTAGATCACTGGAATTGCTAAACTAGGGAGAACAAAAACCTAACACACAAGGAATTGTCATCAAGAGCACAAGTAAAAGCAAAGTGTACACGTTGAGTGCTCTTAACGATTCGGGGCCCGAGGCCCACTGTGTCAATCCCCTCTTGTGAGTTGGGCCTGCCCCAGTCCCAGCCCAGCCACCTCCCAGCGTGGATTCAGAGGTGTAGCTTGAGGGTTTCTTCCCGAGGAAAAGTCTAACTTGGTCGCAACTGCGAAGAAAGTCAGATTTTTGGTCGCCGACCAAAACGGATAAAGCGGTCCGCCCGACTTTTGAAAACCGTGCGAATTTCGTCCCTCGGCGGTTTTGGACAGTGGTTTCACTTCTGATAACTCACGGTTTTGCTACAGTGACCGTGGTTTCGTTTTCTTTTTTTTTATTTATTCCGGTGAATCTTTCAAAAATCATGGTAAAATCCACACGGAAAATTCATAAAATAGAAAATCCAATTTGTTGGACTCCATGTAGTGAGAACTACGCAATGAATATATAATATGATATACTTGTACAAAGTTTTTTGCTAGAAGGTTTTGCCTTTTTTTTTTTTATTTCGACTCAATCTTTAAAAAATCATAGTAAATTACAGAAAAATTGCAAAATAAGAAATTCAATTTGTTGGACTCCTCGCATGGCGGCACTTTGTGTGTGCCAACAGTGCGTGGTTGCGCTGGCTCTTTAGGCCTTCCCAGGTTAGGTTAAGTTAGGTTTCTTTGTCTTGATCACATGCGTCTGTATTTGTAACCCCGATGGATCGGCCAATAAATATTTTATATATCTTTTATTGTGTAAAATATGCTCTGCATGTGGCAGATACTTAAAATTATTTTTCAATTTTTTACATTATTATGATTTTAAATATTAGTGAAATAAATAAAAGAAAAAGGTAAAACAACCATAACAAAAATTTTATAAGTATCTTAGTATTATATATTCCGTTTGCGTAGCTTGCACAAGTAATGAGTCGACATTCTTGCTCCGGGTGGCCATCTTCTGGCTCGGGGACTATAACTGCTTCTACCGCTCCAGCTCTCTCGTATGAATAGTAAGATCCCATGAAAACCTTGCTTTGCTGCATCAAAATAAACTTTACCGAAACATTTGGTGGGGAAGGAAATCTGGCGTGAGATCCGTCCGCCCGGCTCCGCTCCCGTTTCCGGCTCCACCTTCCTCCGACGAGATGGCGGGGAAGGGAGCCAAGGCCACGGCCGCCAAGTCGGCGGACAAGGACAAGGGGAAGAAGGCCGGCGGCCCCGTCTCGCGCTCCTCCCGCGCCGCACCTCCGGGTGACTTGTTGATCCCCTCTGCTCCACTCTCGTCTGCCTGCGGACATGTTTTGCCGTGCGTTCGGGGCCCGCGGTCGTTGGAATTCGTCTCTTTTAATAATTTCTCCGGGAGTTTCATGCGCGATGCGGTTTTGCGGAGATTTTTATTAGGGTTTTCGCATGGTTGAGTTAGCTATTTTTGTCTCATTCCCGGGTATTCGTAGATCTAGAAAACTTCGTGATAATTATGTGGATGTTGGGTCCCTTACCGATGGGGATAGTGCTTAGAAGGATTTCATTTCCTTGCCCTGGGAAGGCTCTCTCGTTGCTCCAGCCATGTGTGGGTTTAGAAAGGGTTATTATTGAATTTTTGGGGATAATAAGCTGGTAAAGAAGTTGGTAGTGTGCCACGGCTTGAGATGTTGCCCAATTCTCTGATGCTGTTCTATTATTTGGGAGAGAAGTCGGCTCCACGAAGAAGAAGATGTTTATGAATTGTTTGCTGAGAAGGTTAGGGATAACAAAGCAACTAGAATCGAGACAGGCAATCATGCAAGAAACCCGTGTGGGTATTTTTCGTGGAAAAGATTTCCAATACCCAACATCAAGAGTCATCCAGAAGTCAGGAAATCTTGCGGACCGATATGGGATTTAGAAGTGGAAGACTTTATTTAACACTTTGCTGACAAAGAACTTAACAGTGACAAGATTGCGGTCGAGTTATGAAAACTGTCAGGCCTAGCGCAAGAAAAAGCTATCTGTCGCCCAATGCTCATTTTAGAGATACATAATGTAAGTAATAGTATGTATGCCTCTCTGATCCTAGTCATCGGTTTACGCGCTAATACTGTAAAGATATTCTCCTAAATTTAGACTCTGCCAAATGCTACGCAGGGGTATGCCATATCGTGTATTTGTCAATTATCCCATTTAATTGGGCGTTTAGCAGTGATGTCGTATAGCCTGAATAATTGGCTAGATGGTACTGTATACCATTGAGCGTTTAGGAATACATTGCTACTAGTGTTCAAATGTGTGATATGCTCTGTAAGAACTTTTACGATGCTGCATTGACATGGCACCACCTCACCTTGTAACCCTAATCATGGTAATCAAAATCTATTAGCATAATAACATCCAGATTTTTAGAGGTAGTTCAGAGTACATGCATTTGCACCAGCACAGTGGCTGCGATGATGCTTTCAAACTGTATATGACTATATCCTCTTTCGAGAGAGCGCACCTGTTTATGTTAAGGGTGTGTCAATGCACGAGACGGTTGCGACGTAGCGTGATTTGGATGTGTCAATAGGTAGTGGAGCAACCATAAGCAACCCATAGTGAAAGGTCGCTGATATACTGATGACGTACTGTAAGTTTTCTAAGATCGCATTTAAGTAATGCTACATGACAGTTTGCGTCGTTTTAAATTTTGCTTTCTTGCATACCATGTAAGGTTTCCCTCTGATAATTTGTTCCAACTCATTATCTGACATTTCTTCTTGCTACAGTTACTTTTTGAAATATGGTGCATGGTAGTCTAACACTTAATGCATAAATTTGTGTTTACCATCTAATTTCTATAATTCTTTTAGTGTAGATAGAGTTTAATCACTATGGCGGTAGAAATATTATTATTTTGAATGAGGGAAAATCAGCGAGGAATTTCTAATCAAATATACAGTAAATGGTAAAAGAATTAAAGAATCACACTGTATGTACCAAAGATCTATCATTTGCCAACCAGCGCTCCTATACTACTTCTGTCGTTTAAGTTTTCTAATTAATTTTATCTGTTCCCTTATTCCCCCTCATATTGCAGTGAATGTCGAAATCCAGTATGGTGTTATTAGGTTTTGACCAAGTGTCTTTTGTTGTATTTTTGTTTGTACTTTATGGATTGGTGTCAAACCTATACTTTGTTAGAGCTCTGGCATGTTTTAAGTGCTTCTGAATCTTGCGATATGTTGATAAAGAAGTGAAATTATGATTAACAACTCACCATGGAATCTAGTTACAATGTTATTTTCTTCCTGAGGTTTGTTCTTATGCGAGTGCGATTTGGTTTGTTGCCCACGGTGAACAGATATTTACACTGAAAATGAGTGGGTTTTTGCTTGGATGTTTCTAGAAAAAGGCCGGACCTTGTGGCGAACAGTTTCTGCTCGTCTGTTTGGCACTCTTTTGCGTTTGGCAGTCTGCTTTATTTCCAGTTTATCCATACCAATGCGGGTGTTTCTTCTTTGTACTCATGTCTGTGCGGAGCTCTACTTTTGTCATTGTCTCAACACTCGTATGTGTAAGATCTCTCTCTCCTCCCTCTCTCTCCAACTGTATTTTCATTAATGACAAACATTACCCTTCAGTAGTGCACTTTCGATATAACATGTAGTCATGGTAGGCATGATGAGTAACGAGAGCTATACTTTTTGCCTGTGTGTAGTGTTCTGCGCACTTACAGCGTCTGTATCTCTGATTAATGAATATTGTGTCACCTGCTGTTTGTAAGCAGCGGCTATCAGAAATTGGTTTTGACTTACTAGAAGTTTTGTACACTATATATTGATAAAGAAGCTTGCAGTTGCATATATTTCTAGTCATGGATTAAGACCTGACATGCCACATAACAAATTATTTAGTAGTCCTGCTTGCGCTTATTTGCATATGCAGAAGCTGCTTCTTCCTATCAGTTTGTGTTCTTGCAATAAACTAGTTACCCGAGACATGTGTGTGGACGTGGCTTTACCAAATTTTTCTCCGGGTTCCCTATTTGTGTGTGTGTGTGTGTGTGTGTGCGTGTGTGTGTGTGTGTGTGTGCATTTAGCAGGGTGTCAAAAGGTTACCAAAATTCTCTCCTGGTTTTAGTTCCATTTTGTCAGCAAAACATAGGGTGTTGAGGATTTACCAAATTTTTGTTTAATTTAAGCTGACTTGAAACCAGGTATCACGTTTTAGTAAACACTGATATTGTGCCAACTATTCTTTTTAGAATTTCACTACAGCTTTGTATGTATATCATAAACAAGTTTTGAAATTGTGTTATATTTGGTGTATGTTGGTGCTGCATGTTGATTTGATGCATCCTTGTAGAGAGCACTACAATGGATTACCATTGATATTATTTTGTATTTGTTATGAGTATGCGAGTTTTACGTTTGAAGATTTTTGTGTTCTTTCTTTCTGT
Organism: Hyparrhenia diplandra; assembly: GCA_015847255.1. Classification (NCBI taxonomy): domain Eukaryota; kingdom Viridiplantae; phylum Streptophyta; class Magnoliopsida; order Poales; family Poaceae; genus Hyparrhenia; species Hyparrhenia diplandra. The sequence goes on from JADLZK010012320.1 coordinate 109,883, forward strand.
GGCTAGGGTTCATGGTGCTCTTTTGTCCATCTTTGAACTTGATAATAATGTTATATTCCATAATCTAGTAGCTTTTGCTGTTTGATGTATCCAGGGGTTCGTCTCTTTTCTTACTGGGCTTAGCATTTATAAATCTCTGAGTATTCCAGAATCCCTGTTGTTTTTCTCTAATATTTTTCAATGTAATTGCAGTAAGAGCTGCTATCTTTGGCATCTTATGGGTTCTTCTTAGGAGCAACGTGTGTGGTTCTTCCCCAACATAAATGCAAGAGGAGACTTAACATTTAGAGAACTGGTTCGTTTTTGGCCTGAGAAAGGATGAAGGAGCGAAGCGGCCAAAGTGGACTTCCAGAGCTTTTCTATGCCCTTGTTGCTCTATTGGTGTTGATATTGCTGCTTAGGCACCATATTGCTCCCTGATGAAAGCGGCCTTCAGAGCCCAGGTAATTTGTTTTGTGCTGATCAGTATCTCGAGGCTTGCTTTTATTTTTGGAAGAACAGTGGCTTGGGAACTCACCTGCCTTGCATTAAAGTAAATGAAATAAGCCAGCTTACAATTTTTGATCCGATGGACCACTGTACGCAGAAGGTTAATGGGACAAACAAAGAGTTCACACAGGATACAAAGGTCTAGGCCCTCATTACATGTTTTGGGGAAACATGCTGCTGCTGCTTGTCTAGGTCCCACATTAAATGTTTTGGGAAACATGCTGCTACTGTCATCTTCATTTGTGTGTAGCACAGTGAGAGCTTTCATTTTTGGAACATTCACTAGTTTTGTTTCTTTCCACAAAATTCCACATAAAACAATATGATAGGCATCACTATACTTGCTGCCGATTGCTCTATCTGCCTGGAAATGTTCAATCCATTAGGTTTTAAAGTAGTACCAGAAATTTAAACTACTATGCCATGTACTTCAAAAAGTTGCTATAGGCATTGTCCAATTTTTCAGCAAAACCATATAGCTATCGGTAAGATGGTGTTTTTTTCTTACTACAATCTAATTTATGTACCTGTCACATGATTTTTAAATGGTAACTCATGCCGCCTGAGTATCCTTAGCATGGTTAATGATGTTAGCGACCCCGTAAATTGTCACCAGCAATGAAGTTTGATCGAATGTTCTGAATTGTTTTATTAACCTTTTTATTGTTTTTCTCTCATGTTAGGTACCAAAAAGAAGGTTTCTAAACAGTTACCATATTTTCATATGTTCAGACCATCTTATCTTGACCCCCTTCCATTTCCCTAGACCCTTCCATTTCCTATTCCTTTCCAAAGCCCATCATTGGTTTTGAAACATAAAAATCAGAATCATATTTTAAAAGAAAAGAAGCGTAAAGCAGTTTTTAGAAAAATATTCCATGACACTACTGTAAGATTTGTGGCAGAAGTTAAGAACCAAAAGTACAATACTTTCTTTTTCGAGAAAAACTGAAAAATGTATATTGCCTGAGTAGAGATAAATAAAAGTGAGTTTATCCTAAAAAGGAGAAAAACATACTTCTCCATGTGCTGAAATTGTTGCTCCAGAGCATCAGATGTTACTACCCACACTTTAGGGCAGCCATCAGCCACCAAAGCCGACCTGCATATGGTGAGAAAGAACCAGCAAAAACACTCAGTAACTACATTATGTATTTCATTTGTTTCCAGATGTGAATTCATTTCAAGAATATTTGCTTCAAAAATCATGTGCCAGCCTCTTGATGAAATGGGAACAAAGCGCATTACTTTTCGATTAGCAAAATGCTCCTATTGATTGTACATCTTTTTGCAAAACCCCTTTCCATAGAATCTCCAATCAAAGATTCAAACAGTTGGTTATGACAGCTAGGATTAAGATGTACCACTATGGCCACCGTGGTACCTGCATGCTGGAACTGGCTCAATTATTTTTCCAACATTTCTATCTTTTTAAGTCATATACGCATTCATAAAATAGGGCTTTTTGCACACACACTGATGAGTAGCATCATAATTCTGTACAAGGAACTCTAACCATGTTTCTGATGTGCAATTCAAAATGCACCTCCTTCTCAATCCAAGAATCAGCAGATAAATCGGCAGAATATACAACATCGACCCTGTTCGATGAGGCAAAATTTGTTTGTTAGGTTTTTCTAATAACAACCTCCATTTATTTTATCAGTCAGGTCTCTTTGCAGGATCAGTATGTAATGCAAAGAGTAAAATGCTAGCCAAAAAGTCTTATTTTATAGCTTTCTCTACCCTTTATATGTTTCCTTATGTGAAAGCCCTGAGTTGGCGGCATCAAATACCACTACAACTTTTTACCTCTGCAATATGATTGTGACAAATGATATAAAAATAGCCAGCATAAGATTTGACATGGGCACACAGAAATTAAGGAAATTAAAAATTGCTGGAGAAAATTAAGGGAAATGGTATTGAAATCAGACAAAGAAAACCTGATTGAGTTATGTTCCAGACTTGGTTAGTTACATTCATTAGTAAGCTGTGATTAAATTTCCTATAAATCGTAGTACACTAGGTAGTTCAACTCATATCAGCTTTAAGTTATCCGTAAGTAGGGAAACATAATTAGGAGCCTTTCTCTTTGAGAAACTCCTCAACTGAGGCATTTTCATTATTATAACAGGTTTAACCTTTGGTCCAGACCTCTTACTGCACTGAAGGATACCAGCTCATCAATGAGCATTTGTCTAGCAATTTCTTGTCTCCCATTCATGAAATCCTTCTTGAGCTTTCGCAGTAGCCACATACATTGTAGCCATCCACGAGAATAACTGGTGAAGCAATTTCCAAACCCCTCATTTGTCCTAGATTAAATGAAAAAGTAAAGTCAGGAACTCAGCATGATCATTTGAATCACCATTGATTTTAAGAGAAAAAGAGTGAAATCTTGATTTGAAAGGAAGAACAAGCCTGACAATTGAAGAGTGGAAGAAGGGTCCTCGTAGAAGTCTGTGTCATCAGGAAGCACTTCTTTTATTACTTTCTTTTTCCGGTACCTAGTAGCAGGCTGAGGTCCATTTGTTTTGCCTCCTTTCAAATTCCTGGGAAGAAAGGTTTAGGTACCTGTAACAACTAATGTGTTTTGCTCTGAAAATGATGCAACTACTGTGAATCCCAAACATATCTAACTAAAAATCATTGCATGCATCTGATAATGTGACCCCATGCTGGTCTGTAAATGCAAAAGGTTAACCTTGCATGCACTCAATGCAAGACACGAATTGAAGCAGCGGAGGCAGATGAGGCAATGTCAGTGTTGGAAAGGAAGTTTTAAAACTGAATGCTGGAAAAAGATACCTTCCAAAATTTTAGAATCCTCAAGTTCTGCTTAACATTAGATGTAATCCTAGGAGGCCGCGTCACCTACAAATAAGAGACATCATTGTTAGGATGCTCCGACCGTAGTCCTGATCTGTCGCAAATTGCAGGAATCCTGACTACTTGGTCCAAGATAATTAGATAAGTGATCCCAATGTGTTCATAATCCCATTAACATTGATTTTCCTGGAAGACATATTCAACAATAGCAGGAAGCCAGGAACCAATAACATTGATTTTTCTGGAAGACATATTCAACAATAGCAGGAAGCCAGGAACCAATACCTTATACCTCTATCTCCCTCCCTAACCACTCACTTGATTGAACCATATGCATCCATGAAATTTCCTTTTTTTCCCCCCCATTCATCCCACTTTTCATGATCCCAGTAAGCAGCGAATAAAACCCATCCGCAAAGAGCCCCCGTCGAGTTCATTCAGCAAGAAACAACGATTCGATTCTACGCACAGTCTCCCCCCTGCATTGCTCCATCCAGGACGACTACCTCGCCCAGATCGGATGCCACGGAATCGAAATTCAGTAGGAAGTGGACTGGGCCGAGCGCCCGAGCCTGACCTTGTTGGTGCCCGCGGGGCCGCCGCCTCCTGCACGCCCTTGCTGTTGCCGCTGCTCTTTGGCCATCGCCACCACGGTGGTAGCGGACGCAGAGTACGTGGCCGAGCCCGCCATCCCCTGCTCGCCGGCCACGCTGGCCCCCTGCCCTGCCGTGGCCTCCCCCTCTACGTTACGACGAGAGTACTTGTGGTGGAGACTGAACTGCAGCTTCGCGGGCAGGGAAGCCAGACAGCGAGACTGCGGGAGTGTGAGAGGGAAACTGATAGTCCGTCACTACTGCGCCGAAGGCGTATTACCCAGAAAACCGCCTCGGTGCCAATACCTCCGAGTAAAACACTTCACCCACGTTAATTGGAATAGAAAAATGAGCAAGCCAAAATCTTTGCCGTTATTTTTGGTTTGAAATGAGTAAAAAAGTACAAATACAAGTGTTGACCGAGTTATTATAGTAGAAAAATATAAAAATGTCTGGTGTTGTCACCTCGTGTTTGGACACCATTGTGGCCTGCCACAGTTTTTTCATGCTTGTGTTTGGTTTGACAACAAAGCTTTAGAGCATCTCCAGAGATTAGCTAAAATTCCTAGCTAAATGATTTAGGTAGATACAGCTAGCTAAAGGATGTGGAGATCCAACAACCTCTCCATCCATCCCTCCTCCGCTCCATTGTTCCGCTTAGGGGAACCTCACATGTCATCCATGCAGAGAACAAGATAAGCTAGCACAGTAGCGACTAGCTACAAATATAGCGAAGCAGTGCCTGCACCCATATGGGTGGCGGGATAGCTAAGCGGAAGGAGATAGCTAGTCTCTTGGTGCGTCTCAATGTCTAGCGTGCTTTAAATGCGCGTTAAATGCGGTCTTACGTCAAGCGAAAACTTCATGGTTTGCATTAAACGCCTAGTAGAGAGAAGGAAAAAGTTTCACCATGCCGTGATGAACCTTTTGGGCACTCAAGCTTCACATGTCGCTGGGAGACATGGTGAAATCCCCATTGAGGAGACGAGAAATAGTGTTTTAACATGGAACTATACAAATGAAAGCGGGTGCGATGAGAGAGAGGTTTGTGAGACCTACGTAGAGCCGTTATGAGCGTGTGCATTGAGAGATGCTTATTTCATGCCAGTTCCATAGCACAAAATTGGGAGATGGAAAGCGGCTCCACTTAAAATTGGCCTTATAATACAATTTGTGGTGTTTTGAAAATATAATATACCTATCCACCTCAAATTCAGCTAGCTTCTTTTGAGATGCTCTATAAAAGCCAGCAACAAAGCGCTTCCAGTTTGTGAAGTGACTACTATTATGCTTGCATATATCTGAGCGACAGTGTGTGGGTTCACGCAGTCACTGCCTTTGGTGCATAATGCATAGATTTCTTTACTACACATGACGAGATACAATGAGGTGCGCATGTCAATTTAGAAAGATATATAATGACTTACTAGACTTAGAGATTGAGCATGCTGATGCTTGATAATCCATGCCACCGAATTGTATAACTCACTAGCTTTTGACGTAGAACTCATGGAGCATACTTATCACATGACATTATGCTACGACTAGTATTATGTGCTATCTATCCATCTGAAATTCTTATAAAGCATCGCTAGCTCTTTCTAGATATGTTCTTTTTACTATTATGCTAGTCTCACACTATTGCCCAGATATATAATAGTAAATTAAAAGTATTTTTAAGAAAGCCAACGCCTTATAGTTTGAGATGAGTATGCAATAGCTATTTGTGACCTCCGGGTGATCACTATCTGTTGATAATTGATGAGTTGAGTTCTGATTTGATGTAAACTGATAATTTGAGGATTTAGATAACGCCATCAAACTCAAGTTCAGTGACTCCTGACGAGCGTTATAGATCAGTTCGGTGATGAGTCCAATGACCGCAAAGCAAAGTCTGGATTGACTTTTTCTCAGTTGCATGGGTGATAGATAGGGATACTCTGCCGATGTCTTTCTTTGTGGACGTGTCTCAGTGCGACACGTAGAGCCGGCCGGTGGCCTCGCATTGGGTGGCTTGGCTCTGGTCGACACACGCGTGCGTGAACTCTTCCCTCCTTCTCTTCTCCACTTCCATTGGCGTGCGCTTCCTAAACAGTACAAACACCATTTTGTTCTTCTGGTTCATGAGATATGGTGACTTGGGAGGCTATGATCTTAGCAGCAACCTGCAATCGCTACACAACGGCCAGAGGCAAGAGAGGTGTGTTTGGGCTCAGATCAGATCATAATGGTGATCCGATGATTAGAGATTATAGATGATGATGATCTATGATGAAAATGCATTGGACGGTTCCTCAAAATCACCATCCAGCTCCTATGCAGAATGTCTCCAAAATGGTGTGCCAGATAATACTTTAATCTTTCCCATGGTGGGACACCTGGCTACATCCACACTGCAAAATTCCTCCCGGTTTTTGTTGGTTTCACTCCGGCTTGTTGGTTCCAAAGCGAAAGCCGCAGCCGCGATTGAGCCAATAAGCTTAACGAGAGCAAGCCCGGTCGGAGGCGCCAGCAGAAGAAACAACACCGATCGAGGTGTGGCGACGAAAGAGGCACCTGCGAGGAAGAAGCAGCTAGGGAGCAGCAACGCACAGCAGGC
>JADLZK010012321.1:0-103036 GCA_015847255.1 Hyparrhenia diplandra
GCGGCGTCAGTCAAGCTGAGAAGTCATCCCAGAGCGCCCGAAGTCAATTGAAATGAAGTCGCGGATTCGATCTCTTAACTCTGACATGTGGGGCCGCCCTACCTTCCTCCTCATTTCAATCCGACGCCCAACTCTGACATGCTTATAGTAACATGAAATATAATGTACAATTTAAGATCAATTAGTAGCTAGTATTATATATTTGTACCTTATTATCTCCCTTGATCTGCGTGAATACACAGCCATGACCACTAGATTTTTGTATGGTTTGCATGATGCAATCGCATGCAATTGAGCAATACTTACTCTCCTTCACACTAGAGTCTTGCATGGCTGCATGTTGCCAATTTGTGAAGCCGCGAGAATAATTGTTCAACTTGTTTTGCTTCGCATCCACGCACACAAAGCTCGCATAAACTCATTACCAGTAGCCGATGCTAAATTGCAAATCTACGCATAGGTGGCTGTTTGGAAATAATGATTTGTCCATTCTTCTTTGATCTATTTTTCTTCGGCTAATTTAATTAGGTTGTTCATTTGTTGTCATTGGTTTTGGTTTCACATAGAACTTGAACAAACAAAGAGACACGATACAACTCTTGCCATTAATTATCATGTTACTCCATAAACTTTCTATACTTTATTTTGGTTGAAGTAGTTATTACTGTAGCAGTGTGGTTTTCGAGTACGCCCTCCCTACGCACTCAGGGATGGCTCCACTTTTTCTTTAGCCGTGTAGCTCTTGGTGCCGTCGGGCCTGACTCGTCCGGTAACTGGAAGTGTCCTGCCTGTCAGAGGAGGATCATCCTAGTGGCGACGTGTTCTATTTCTCCCGGCAGCCAGCGAGCACCATGGGCACGCAAGCCTATGCACTGGCCGATGTCGGTGCCGACGTTACTATGAATCTGTCAGGACACGCCCCTCGTGACGGCCGGGTCAGCGTACTCCCCTCGTGACGGCTGGGTCAGCGTGCTCAGGACCAGCCCGCTGTTGGCTGCGGGGGCCTGCGCGGCCAGTCGGACGTTCAGCAGCTCGTGCTCGTCGTCGTCTCGTACTCACAAGCATCTGGAAGATTAGAACCCGCTCTTTTTTTTTTTTATTGTGTCCAGAAGAAGCAATTTGTCTTGGGCTGGTTGATCATCATATACGCCACATAATACTACACTACCCATGAATACAGCCCTGTGCATTCCGCCTGGCCTGACGTAGAACCGCGCTGCGACCAATGACAGAATCGGGCTGGCTCTGGGATACAAGTCGATGATAATCCCCATCGCTTACCAGCGCCGTCGTCATCTACGTCAACCTTCACCATCGCGGCGATGTACTTTTATATCTTTGTCTTGAGAAATTTGCTATCTGTGACACTTGTGCTTTAGCGCTATCCGGCTGTGCGTTTTACAAGTGTCACCCTTTTCGTCGGAGATAAGGGCATATCGTGGCCATGGCGTATTTCTGGCGTCACTAATAAATCTTATCTGGCGACCGCGTATTGGTTACGTAATGTCGCTGGATATATACTTTTACTCTGCCAGCTTTTATTAATTTCTGTAGCGTCGGTGAAGGTGTTATCGTGGCCAGCCCGATACGTCGTGTCGCCGGATAAAACTATCACGCCTTCGTATTCTCTGTTCTTTCGCCCATCTGTCCTGTCGTAAGAGATTGTTTCGTTTCTGATCGGTACCATCTTGGCGTCGTAACATATCTCCCTTCTACATCTGCGTATTTCTGACGATTGGGGCCTTTTATAATTTTTTTTCCTAAATATATCAAAATTATGTGATCTAGTTTTGAAGGATTTATTAAAAAGCGAATTCAATAGTGCAATCGAAATTTAATTTACTCTTTTGGTTTTGTGAGGTTATAATGTTTTTAGCGGTGAAAACAATAGGGGCCCACCGATTATTCTCTCACCTCTCATCTCTCTCTCTCGCGCGCATGATGGGGACCTCCGGTACGAACACTTTTTTATTTATTCTTCAGGGGCGCGGGCGCTTCGGAGCAAGTAACGTACCCCGCTGCAGCGCATTTTACTGTAAACTTCTCCTCAGGAAGCCATCCGTTCGCCGCTGCAGATGGTCTAAGGTGTTATCTACGGCACGTGGCGGAAAGCGATAGGCCATGAGATAAAGGTGTTATCTGCGACTTGCATTATACAGCGTCGGCGTACCAATAGCTATTTCGAAAACAAAAAAAATATGGTGATCCTATATATATATATATACATATACATATATAGGATCATCCCATATCTTCCCCATACACACATCATTGAAACTAACATTTTATTTTGTAATATGATACATTTCACAGTAGTACACAGTTCATACTCCCATACTGCAAGTCTGTTAAACTATAGATTACATGGGAGTATCCACCATACTCCACACTGCATAGCAAGTCTGTTAAACTATTGATTACATGGGTATTCACCATAACTTTATGAAGGAAGTGACAGGTTGCTATATGTACTGAGGCTGTAACTATCGCACAAAACAAAACTACACAAGCTGTAATTTCGCCAATTTCGCACTGACTGGTGTGCGTAGCTATCCTTCCCCAGATTTCCAGCCATCAACCTGAAATTCAAAACTTTGCTATTATTATAATCAGGAAGATGGTCGGGGCAAACTAACAGCAACAACAACAGCAGACACATTAAGTGTATCAGGCAATGCTACATATGTCGATCTCTTGCACCATGCATGGATGATCACAAGAGCAAGAACCTGCAAGTTTCATGTATAAATATCAAAGAAACAAAGGTTACAGCTAATAAGTTCATATATCTAGCAGTATTAACAGTTAGAGATGTAGCAGTATAAATAGGAAGTTGTACACTTGTACTAGCCTATTAATCATCTGAAACTCACCTTCTAATGTAGACTTAGCATCCAGCCATAAAACACACAAGACGGCTAGAGATTAACTGAATGATTCAATTTGAAGCAAAAGGTCTGTCACAATTTCAGTAAATCCTACACAAGCAGCAACTATATTTGTTTCTTGTAGCTAGTTCGAGAGCTAACTGATCAGAGCAGTAAGATATCAAAGAACTACTATAGCTGCAGCTACCAAGCAATCGTGTAGAATTAGTCAGCCCACCTATTTTAAGAATAATTTCAGTAAACCAAATAAGTGATGCTGCCACTTGATAGGGTAGTAGAAGCTGTAGACGATGGCTGAAATCCACGGTATATACTAACAGACAGAGCAACACTGACCTGTCCAGGGATGAGTCGTTCAGGACAATAGGAAGTCCTCTTATAAGTGCCTCTGCAATTGTACCAGGACCAGCCTGCAAGTGCCAGAAAAACATGCATATCATTTAGTCAGTGCAAAATATGGATCAATATTCAATACTGCAAGCACTCAAATTTTTCAAATTTCTACAAAGGCAATATCACTGAAATTCAGATCCCTAATTGATCACTCCATTCAGATCCCTCAATAATCATGCTGCAGATCACATAAATGGGTATATTCAATAGGCCAATTAACCACATGGAGAAAAGAAATAAGGCTTACCCTTTGAGGTGGAAGTAGCACAGCCTGAGTCGATGATACAGACAGCACAGCCACTACCCCTCCTGAAGAACTTTGCCTGAAATTGATAACTATGTAGAGCACTGCCAGGATATGCTCCTGACCACCATCACCGTTGCATAACCAAACACCTGCCCTGTTATCTAACAGATATGGAAAAGGCAGGCACACACAAATTAGTGATTGGGTAAAACAATAGTAAACTTATTACCTAGCATATTGTCACATGGATATAAATTTCAAACAAGAGTGTCATTTCTTGAGCAATTCACACTAACCTCTCATGAGCAGAAAACCAAGGCCCAATCATAGTGGTTTCAGCAGTTGTCTAGAATAGGTGGCCTAACTTACACTCACAAAGGTACAAGCTCCATTCAGACATCAGACTTCAATGCTTAACTAAAGCACATTCAGTGGTACGACTTCAGTGCATAAAGTAATAGGAAAAAATTTTCATGTCAGGATGGTCACTTAACTAAAGCACATTCAGTGGTACCACTTCAGTGCATAAAGTACAAGCTCCATTCAGACATCAGACTTCCACCACTCAATAAGATGGCAAATTTTAAGCATTATACAAGACAGGATGGTCACTTACTTCAAATATTCATGATGTCAGGAGGCCAAAAACTCTAGTATTTTTACCCCCCAATCATGAGATACACATATCTGGAAAAAGCAGTATATTTAGGTATTCATCATAAATGGAAGACTATCATAAAGCACCTAAATATAATTTAGACATTAATTCAAACCAAGAAAGGACTGGAAGATAACAAAGGGTGCATTCTTCAGAGATACAGTAATTATTAACACAAGCAACAGCTCTCTTGCACCATCAATCAAGCAGACTTAGTATTCAGGCACCAGGTCTCAGTCATCAAGCAGTTCACGTTCATTAGCACTTAGCAAATAGATTTGAACTAAAGTGACTTTTAACATGAAACAAACGTTCAACTGATAGAGTCAGTTCAGGTTATTCTTTTTACTGCAGTTCACGAAGTCATTGGTTAGTCATCAAGATTCAGTTAGTAACCTTGTGTGATGACTGGGCCAAAAGATTCAGGTAGAAAACAGATGCATAGATTTAAAATAATATTACTACCAGATCGTTGTGCATACATATAGCAGTATAACAAAAAAGATTCAGCTAGTAAACTTTTCTCATCAGTTCAGTATATGCAAACAATATCACTACCAAAAGTAAAACTACGAGTAGGAAAATTGAGAGTTCAGAGGCATTACAACCAGATCGAGAGAGAGGCAAAGCCGCAGGGGAGGAAGATGCCGCCGGAGGGAAAGGACGAGGCCGTCCTCGGAAGGAGGGGACGGGGGAAGCCCACCACGCGCCACCATCCCTGCCGCGCCAATGGATCTGCTATGCCGGAGGTGGGGACGGGAAACGCCTTGGATCCATCGATGGTGAGGCCGGCGGTGGTGTGAATCTCGCCCTCCACTGGATGATGATCACCCCAGGATCCATGGCCGCCGCTAGGGGACGGGCCGGGGCCGCCGCCGCTGGCGCCCCGATCTGGATCTCGGTAGAGCCGCAGTCACCCTTGCTGTTGGAGTCTTGGAGAGAGAGGCGCCGGTAGGGATGACGGGGTCGACGCCGCCGGTGGGGATGAAGGTCCGCCGAGGCTGCCGAGGGGACGCTGGTAGGGAGGCCGGGAACGCCGGTGGGTTGGGGTGTGGAGGGGGCGAGCGTCGAGGGGGAGGGATGACCCGCAGAGACCGAGGGAGGGGACTGTTATGAAACGCGTCGTCAGCGGTTGGGGTATACCAGATCTCTCCGCGATCCATAGTAGGATGAAAGTAGAACACGTAGGCCTGAGGTGTAGGGAAGTGTGCTTTAACATTAAATGCGAATGTACGTGTATTTTTACAACATAGAGCTCCCACATATATATAGTCCAACCAAAGTAGGAGAGTTTTTGGTAAGGAACCCTTCTGAAGCAATTTATGATTAGGATTCATCTTACCATTCCTTCTAGGAAAGAGTCGGGTGTGTGTTTTACAACCCTCCCGCTTAGCGATTACCCGCGATATGCATATGCGCGATCGTCAAAACTCCATCAAAACCGATTGGGAAAAAAAGCGGTTCTTGGAGAAAAGAGTACATCACATTAGATTAATTGCATTGCACATGTTGTCTCATTAAAAACCTGTGTGTGAGAAACCTTCTAGTAAAACTCACATAGGGAAAAAAAGTACAACATTTAACCTTCTTGGTCATATATTCTTGGGATACTCTATTCCCCGTGAATAGAAATTGATCTTCATAATCTATGCATAAACTTTAATGTTTTTGCCAAATATGATCTTTATAATTCTAATGGTTTCAATTACCTTCAAAGGTAAATTGATAAAATTGCTCCCCCTCACAAAGCCATCATTTGAATTTGACTCAAAAGTATGGCTTATAATTCTTCCATGAATTATATGGGTATAACAAAAAAACAATATGCTTCATGCAAAAGAACCACTTGTTGTGCAAAACAAATAAATTTTATCCTTCAAGATAATAAATCCTTTGAGGAGGATTACGAGGGAAAAATAAGTTCATATTCAACATCTTCTAGATAGTGTATCAAACTTATACAAGCTTGAATACTTTATAGTTCTTCCTTAGTGGATTTTGAAATGGTATATTCTACAAATCTTCAAGATTTTTATAGTATCATTCAATAATAAATCCGGTCTTATATTTTGGCATTTAGGGGGATAATTTAAATACCAAAGTCACCATTATTCTTTCTATTGCATTTAGGGATGATAGATTCATTGCTAGCATTACACTTTACAGTGTTTATATGACACCTTCATGGTGTTTAAGATTCCTCATTTTCTCTCTCTCGGGTCTATATTCACTTGAGGGGATGCATGGTGTTTTTATTCAAAATTGGTTGTAAAATCCTTCATGGATTAATTTCTTGAGGAATATACTTTAATTCTTAGTGAATTAATAATTCTCTTCTATGAGATACATACTCTCTTTGCATAAGGGATGAGTGATATACACAATAGCGTTGAGTTATTCACTATAAAATCATTCAATGATTGTAATCCTTCTAGGACATGCTCTTCTTGAGACTTCAATATTCATTCATGAATATATATATACCTTAGACTTTAATACTTAGTATATGAGATTTCTACAAGTTCGATTTATATTCTTCGGGGAATTATATGGATTTTTTTATAATCCACTTATGCTTTGCATATTCGATATTCATTTGTTTCATTTGCGGAGATATAGCGAGAACATTCATTTCTTCTTAATAGGAGATTCAACCTCAATTTGCTTTCTTCATTGACGATATATAATGGCTACAAGCGATTTTGCCATGGACTTTATTTTCGGATCAGGGTTCTCACAAGAAGAAACATTCACAATTAAAGAGGTAGTGTTATGAAACAACTATTTTCTCTTCTCATAATACTCTCACAATGTGAGAAATATTTTATCTCTGTCATTTCCCAAACAAGAGATGGTATATTGTTCTACATATCAACAACACTAATGATCTTGTAGCGCTTAGTATGTTGGATTTCATCTTCATGATGATCCTCTTCATGAGGTGCTCAACCTTCTTCATGAGGTGTTCTCTTCATGAGAATGGAGGAGTTTCATTTTATTTCTATTCAACAAGTATACACAAAACTAGAACCCGCAGTCCAAGTAGATTTTAGCTTGATAGTATGCAATATTTAGTTTACTATTAAGTAAACAAAACGGAGGTTATAACTTCAAGTTACTCCTCTCATTTTATAAAAAATATCGGCATATACTCAGCTTCATGCTTTCACAAGAGCATTAGTCAAACTATTAGTTGACTTGGTCGTGATAGTATTCTGCTTCAAGCTTCAAGGAAATTTTTCTAGATTATTTTTTTCTTCTCTGGAAATAATATTTGGCGTTCAAAATAGGCTCTCTCCCCTAATGCCAATATTAGATCTTTAATAGCATACTTCAATAGATATCCCCTATCATGAGCTTAAAACAATTCAAATTCATATATCTCTAACTACAAGTGGAGCCCCATTTATGTATGCTATGATTAGGTTTTATGGAAAATATTCCGCACATATTTAAATATGGGGGTTATTATTCATTATCACGATGAGCTAGTACTTAAAAGTGCACTTAAGAATATTCATCATTCCTATGAACTCGGGGATGTTCTACCATACAGTATGCACAAAACATAGTTTAGAAAAACTATTTCATTCTCTAGCTTCTTTATTATTTAGCCTAATAAATTGATCCAAGTACTCATACAATTAAAAATATGGACCATATACTAAAAAATATAGATCGCAACATACAAGTTCACATGAAATTTCTTCTAGAATTTTCTAATTGCCATTAATGCAAAAATCCCTTAATGCCTTTTTCTTCATAAATCCTAAATCATGATAATTGTATTTATCCACTATCTTAGTTTCACGATAATTCAGCCCATCAAAAATGGGTTAGTCTCCATTGAGAAAATTTCATAAACTCACTCCCACGATCTTAGAACATTTGGCCCTAGATCAATCTATTGCTTATGCATGCAATGCATTGAAAGCAAAAGCATTCCTTAGTTCAGCGGGAACCATATAGACATAGCATGCTAGCTAGCCAATTTGATTATGAGGGAAGCACAAAAGATAGCTACTAGCCACAATTATATTTTGCTATGCTAATATTCATGCACAAGTTGAGATACTTGTAGCTCAATGAGATACATATGCGATTGTAATGTGAAGCGTTAGAATTGATCTAACATAATAGATAACAACAAAATGCAAAGCTACAAGCTTACTTGCAATTAGTGTAGTAGAGAAAGTTAACTTTCGTAGGAAGGGCTGAAGGTAGCTTCAAGTCTTGATACATGCACTTAAAGATCGACTTAGGGCGACTATGCCTATATATTATCCACATCTTCTTATGCCTTTACCCAAAATTTCTCCCCTTTTGATGCCATAATTACTTCAAGTAGCGATTTGCTTTAAAATTGCATTATCTATGAATAGTCACTTTTAATGCTTCATAGAATCAATCATACTTCTAATATTCATTGATTATGGCATGAGATTCACATATCAATGTCTTGTTCAATGTACAACAATAGACTTAGGGTAGGATACAACTTTTAGTTCATGGACTAAAGTATTAAATACTTAGGATTTGGCTAAATCGATGCTTCCAAGATCAATTAATATGCGGTTTAGTCAATTGTTTCATGTGCTTTTTTAGAAAATTCAGTTTTTTTTCCATCTACCTACATGGTAATGATGCACAAAATAACTATAACCTTCATAGTTAATTGAGGCTTCTTTGTGGATAAATTAATGCAAAATTATTTTTGATAGGCAATTGGCAATTGTTTTATATGTGAAACATATAAAACTAATTTATTCCATGAGAAGTTCGCACATTTTACTTCAAGTAATAACAATAATTGCAACTAAGAATATTAAATATTTAATATTAGACTTCAAGCTAACAAATTAACCATTAGCCACTTAATTCAGCGGGAATTAAAACTTAATGCACCACCATCACTACTATCAATACTTGAGGATATGATTTTCAAAGATAATAAATATATAAGCACATGATTTAAGTTCTTCAAGAGAAACTTTATATGTTCCAAATAATATACATTCTCGCATGTCTTAACTTCTATACTTGACAAGCGGTAGCTTCATACTTTATATTCAAGAGTTATGATATCACGAGTCACAAGCCTTCAAGGGGAGTAACATATATGCAAGCCATATATTTAAAATTATTGCAATCCATAATATCCTGGTTCATAAAACATCTAAAAAATCCAACTCAATTTCCATGAGTAATTTCTAATGGTAAAATCAATACTTCATGTATTACATTGCTCTTTGATATTATATATACAAGAGACATTTCTTGAGAATGTAGATTGATAAAATCTATTTACCATCTTGTCTTCTAGACATTTAATACAAAGCTTCAAGCTATTTTTATAGGCGACATTAGACATACAAGCTTGAAAATTCAACTTTCAATACAATATGATATTTCGTAATCATAATATTGGGATTTTACTCATGCGGTGAGTCCCACAATGTATTTGTTACTTCTATAGGCCATATACTCATTTTGAGTGTAATTAAGAAATATTTATGCTGAATTTACTACACTTCAATGGTAGTAAAATATCCTACATGGATTAAATAATGACCATAACAAATAATTTACTATTGAGTAACTCGGGATATTTCTTCTTCTTTTTATGGCATGCATATTAATATAACTTGGATCATATGCATATAAGTTTACTACATGTAAGCAGTAGCAAAGGTGCAAAAAAAGATAGTGGATGGTTATTAAAAATATTCTTAGAAACATCCTAGCATTATTGGGATTATGGTATATGCAAATTTTTAATTTATACCAAGCATTTATTTAACCCCAAAAATTCATATGCTAGGAAAAACAAATCGAGCCTCTCAATGGTGATATAAGTCTAAGGTATGCGGTATTTAGAGAGCTCATATATATACACCTTATACCATGTTTCTAGAGTAATCTAAAAAATTCAAGGGGTTTTGTCCACCCTAAAATATAAGCGAGGTATATATATATATATATATGAACAGTGCAGAATATGCATTACCTATACTTGAATTATGCAAGAATCATGGGCTATTAAGGGTTTGGGCAAAGCACAAGGGAATTTATGAAGAGCGACAAGTAAACATGCAAGCGCTTGCCCAAGATTTGCCATGATTAGCGTGTTGGCGTTAGGGCCGTATTCAAGTGGTATTATTGGCCTGTAATCTTCTTGTGTAAAACCTTACGTCTTTGTGCTGGTGTCGGATTCCATATGTACACAAGTAAGAAAACTAGGAAAAAGACTCCGCGTGCTCTTCATGGCAAAGGAAACACACAAAATTTTATTTTCTTCTTTTTCTTGTGTGTGTGTGTGTGTATCTTGGCTTCTTTGCTGGTGACTTACGTGTTATTTGCGAGTGCGGTTTGGGCGCTGGCAAAAGCCCTAGTATCTTTGGCGTGTGAGCCAACGGTAACGCTGCGTAGTCGTGATTGACTGCGGCAATTGCTGCATCGGGCCGCAAATTGCTAGTGCGGGTGAGCGTGCAAATAAATATTCAGCCCCGCGAAGACAAATAAATCGCATGTATTCTTGTTTTGCTCTCTTTTTAACCCCACATGCTATAGGTGGCGTGCAAGTCAACATATATATATATATATAGGCATATACTAATTATATTTACTCTGCATGCATGCATGTATCGTTCTTCCCCGGGGCGATGGTGGCAACAACTTGTTAGTCGATGGTTTGGATTGATGCATGATTCGAGATGCAATCAAACTTGATTAGGGCGTCAATAACTCAATTGTAGTCGATTTCTTGCGATATGTTAGGTGGCTCTTTTTGAGTCCGATAGTGTTACTTGCCGGTAACTTTAATAATGATGAGAATAGATCTTGCGGGGATCATACAAGTGGTTCTAATCTTAATTTGGATGGCCCGTGGTGGTGGCTTTTAGGCGCAGTGATGGCTACTAGCCTATCGTGCGAGTTGTCTTCATGCACATTTCTTTGTTCATTGTATATACGGGTATGTACATACTTCAATAAATACTACGTACAGATTTACTTAAAATACAAAACCTAACACAATGGCTAGGGTAAACACACAATCTAGCGTCGTGCTTTTCGTACCTTTTATTCTTGAATTGAGGAAAAACAAAAGGCATCGCATGGGGCCGGTTCGGCTAGGCGAGGGAACTGCGGCGTGGCGATAGTCGATGCGTCTGATTTGTAGCGGCGGAAAGGTAGCGAATCCGTTTCCTAGCTGCTTGTCGGGGAAGTCGGCGTCGTCGAAGTAGTCCTGCGGCCCGAGACATCGGCACGCGGCGTCGGTGCGAAGATGCGGCAACGGCCTGACTTCCAAAGCGGCGATGTCGACGAAGAGCTTGTCGTCTTGATAGCGTGTTATGAAAGCGTGCGTCGTTAGGCCGGTTAGGACCTTCCCTCTGGGAGTCTCTCCGCGATCACATAGTAGAATGAAAGTAGAACACATAGACACAAGGTGTAGGAGACTATTCTTTATTCATCTGAATCTTCGTATTTACAACATAGAGCTCCCACATATATATAGTTATCCGGCCAGTAGGAGAGTTTTGGTAGAGCCCCACATACAAAGCGGACTAGGATTAGGATTCATCCTTCTCCTTTCCTTCTAGGAAAGAGTCAGGTGTGTTTTACTTGAGGGGCGAGGGGTCCCGAGGGCTTGATTCGGACTTGAGTCTCCATCAACTTTGGAATCAATTATTTTTTTTGGTCGGTTGTGACCGGCTCCCAACTCTGGCGTCCGCGATCGTTAGCTGCGGGAGAAACTCGTCGTGGAGCAGTCCGGTGACTCGTATTCACGAGCACAGCGTCACTCTGGCGTTAGTGGAAAAAGGTATGGGTGGCGCATTTTAATTGGGCCAGTCACAAATTTTTGTATCGATGGCCCAGCGTTTTACTTTTTGAGTCACAAAATTGGGTGTCGATGATAAAGCAAATCGGCATAGTGTATCGAGGAGGAATGGGCTGCATCAATTAGTACCCGATAATATTATTACGACCTATGATCTTCTTTGGTAGCCATAGAGCTAAATTTAAAATGATAGATATCAATTTTTCTTAGATGAGACTTAAGAAACATGCTACTATTATTTATGTGACTAAAAAACAAGTTTATATATGGCTATTGGTTATACTTTTGTTTTGTCCATTGCCCCCACGTGCTCAATTCACGCCTCATACATCGTGACAATCGGGGCGGCATCGCCGAGATGGCGAGGGATGAGCCCGAGATCCATGAAGGACCAACGTGCTTTCGGCGTGGCGGGGAACAACACCACGGCCGCCATCGGGGAAGGGCCGCCATCCGTTTAGCCTTACCGAGGTGTAAGCTCTCGCTACCGGCGGGTTCATGGCGATTTGGGCGGGATGCGAAACTTTTATTAGGATTCACATAAGGTGATTCACAAGCCGCTTTGATTGAATTAACAAGGAGTAGCTTCTTATCGGGGCGTGAAAAGACCATTGTACTCTTCAAAATTAATTACACATTAGTTTTAGGCCCCAATTGAATTTTGGTTTCTGTCGCTAACTTAGGTCCTCTCATATGGTTCCTCCTACTTTTTAACCATTGAGTCTAACAAAATGGAGGGCTCATATTAATCCTAAGCGTAATAAAAAATCTCTAAAAATAATAACTAATTACATAGTGCATATCGGCATAAGCCATCAAAACATTTTAATCATTTTAATACAAAAAAACATTTTAATCATAGAAATTGATTTCGGGCATAGAATATGTAGCGATTGGGTGCCACATATAAGCTGAATAAGTATAAGTTTTATTTTCTCGGAGAAATTGGCAAAATATACTAGGATACTCCATATTTTGGAACTTATACTTCTTTGGAACAAGCGCCATTGTATTTTTTTAAAACTCTTACGAAGATAAGCCTTTACAAAATAGTGTATTAGACAATTTGTCATTATAATACTATAGGCATGTTTAGTTGGTAAAAAGCATACCCAAAAAGTGCTACACTATCCATCATATCATATCTCTTGGCCATGGATGAAGCATTAAACATAGGTAAACAAAAACCTAATTACACGATTTGGTGAAAAGTCTTGAGGCGAATCTTTTTGAACCTAGTTAGTCCATAGTGGGACAATAATTAGCAAATACAAGCGAAAAGTGCGACATTAGTCGAACCCAAAATATTTCACCAACTAAACACACCATATGTCTTAAATGCAGGGTGCCATTTTCTACACCTCCCATGTAAGTGGTCCCCTTGTCGGTGTCGACCATGTATATATACATCAATGCCACAGACCGGTTCGATTAGGCGGTTGTGACATGTATCTCGATTGGCGGAGAAGGTGGCGTAGGGTGCAATTTGTGTGTCACGGCCCAGCGCCTCCGCAGTGGCCTTGACTTGGCTGGCGTGGTGGCCGGTTGGAGAAGGCGGCGATCGGTGGTCTTGGGGCGGTGACTTGCCTTGGCGGTGGCTTGGCCAGGCGTGGCGGCCGGAGGAAATAAGCCAGATAGATCTGACTGTTTTTTATTGCTTGCTTATCCCCAAAGTTACATGCCTTTGCTAATATATAGCGGCTAGTGGGACTTGTAACCTAAGCAATCTCCTATAAAGGTTTCCTTATATGATTGGAATACCTTTTACAAGCAATATTCATTTTATTTCCTAATAAGGACCTTCCTTATAGATTGGAATATTCCATTTTACACCAAAAAGCCAAGATAATCTAACTTGAAGACAAAGCGAGAATGTCCCAGCGGGGAAGGGAAGGCGGCCCGGGGGCGACCCCTGTATGCCAAACCCCTTCTTAGGCGGCCGCGGCGGTTCGAGGCCTGCTTGCCCGTGTCGGGGGCTGGCCCAGTCGGTTAATGACATTTCCCACGTTCGGCCGAGGTGCAGCGTCCGCGTGCCGCCCAACCCACGGTGGCCTGAAGGGAATGCCGATCGGCGAAGTGGCGATCGCGGGGCGAGAGTTGAGGATGAGAGGACCCGACTTGTCGTTATGTCGTCGTTCGCGGATCTGGCGTCGTTGTCGGACAAGGAGAAGTCGAGAGTGCGGGGCTGCAGTAGGCGTGAACTTATAACTTCGGCGAGGGCTGCCTGAAGAGCTCCATCCATGCAAGCCGCATGGTAGCGTGCAGATGCGCGCGACGGCTTGATCATCGCGGCGTCTGCGGGTGGAGTTGGGAGCGTGTATGTCGGTGGCACAAATATACCCTCGCATGGATGTGCACGCAAAACGCGTGCGAAAGCGGCGAAAGGGGCGAGGAGGCAGCGAGGAGGCAGCCGTAAAGGGAGGTATTTGGCGCTATGCAGGCGGCCCAACACGGGGCGCTGTCTTGCGTAATAGTGCGTCGATGAAAGGTCCTAATGGCTAGGGGGGTGAATAGCCTATTAAAAATTCTTACAACGACACTAAACAAAAGGCTAGTAAATAAGGCAGCGAAGCGAAATATACTTGATGCTACAAACTAGCTATGCAAGCCACAAGTCAATTCTATTGTCTCTAATCACAAGCAAAGACTAGGTTGCTAAATTACTCCTAGGTGAACAAAATATGCTAACTAATTCAAGCTAGGAGCTAAACAATTCTAGAAAGCTATATCAAACTACACAAGCTACACAACTATATTGAATGTAAATGCTAGAGTGAGTGTGATCGATATCTCCGATAATAGGCGTGTAGAGGTGGAAGCCAATCGCGTGATCAATATGAAATCTCCAGCGAGCAAGCACAAGATTGACCCGATGATTTTTCATCGAGGAGTTCACGTGTTTTGCTTGCGACACCGCGCTAGTCCACGTTGTGGCGATACACTCACTTGATGTTTCACAAGCTTAATGGTAGGTGCCAAATCGGTGGGAGCTCAATGAAAAATCACGGGAGAGGATTCACAAACCCACGAGCAATCACTAGTGCTCCTTTTGGCGTACCTCAGGTATGGGTAAGAGAGCGACCCCTTACAAATCCGCGGTGTGGCCTCGAACAAGCTCCAATTGAGCTCAACACGCCTCAACCTCAAGCCGCTAGAGGCAGAGCAAATTCCCAAGAGAAAATCCGCGGCTCCTCCAAGGATGAAGTGCCTCTAGGCGCAATCAACAATGCAATGCACTTCAATCTCTCTCAATCTCACCCAAAAGAATGAGTTAGGATGAACAAGTGAGTGGAGGGGTATCTCTAGCTCAATAGCAAGTAGGAGTGTTCAAATGTGCAAGGGGCTCAATGAACCGGCCATCCGGGTATATATGGAGCCCACTCAAAAACATAGGCGTTGGTGCCAAACATACACGTTAGCGTGTTGGCCAGGACACATGGACCGGACTCACCCGGTAGGTTCGGTCAAGCGTCGGTAAGCTCCCACTGAAGCGTCAGGTCAAGTAGAACAAGGCCGGCGGCCCCATAGCTGACACCAAAGGACATGCGTCGGTCCACGCGAGTTCGGTGGTGGCCAGGACTCTTGATCCCTCGTCGTCCGGTCGAAGCCTCGGCGAGGGGTCCCAAAACATGCTCTCGTATGCCGGCCCAGGACCCACTCGGCGGACCGTCGGTCCGAAGGCGGCCGGCGTCCAGGTAAAAGCGTCCGGTCGCTCCTTCTGCGAGTTCGGCATTTTTGTAAGTCGCCTTTGCTTCAACCTTGCGTCGCCTCTTGCCATATATTTGCCAACCGTCGAAGATGATCTCAAGATCATGTATGTTAGCATATCGCGTCGATTAGGCAGAACGAAGTTAGTGCTCTCTAGTCTATATATATGCAATATGCAAGTCAAATGACCTAGAAGCACTTCACCAAAGGATTAGTCGTGGCATGCGAAAGGTCCTAATGGCTAGAGGGGGTGAATAGCCTATTAAAAATTCTTGCATCAACACTAAGCAGACCGGATTAGTCAATAAGATGGCGAGAAGCTAAATAAAGCGGTGCTACGAACTAGCTAAGCAAGCCACAAGTCAATTCTATTATCTCTAATCACACACAAAAGCTAGGTTGCTAGATTACCAGTGAGCAAAAATGCTAACTAAAACAAGCACTAGAGGCTAAACAATTCAAGCAAGCTAAGACTAAACTACACAAGCTACACAAGAATATGAATGTAAATGCTCAAGTGAGGTATATCGATATACCGGCGTTGGCGTGTAGAGGTGGAAGCCAATCACGTGATCACCAAGAATTCTCAATGAGCAAGCACAAAGGTTGACCGCGATGATTTTTCACGGGGTTCCGCGTGCTTCCGACGCACGCTAGTCCGTTGTGGCGATACACTCACTTGGCCCGTTTGCTAAGCAATAGCGCGGTGCCAAATCGGTGGGAGCTCAAGCACCGATCACAAGAGAGGATCAAACAAGCCCGCGAGCAATCCACTAGTGCTCCTTTCCACGAATCTCCAGCGGGGTAAGGAGCGACCCCTCACAAACCACCCGGTGTGGCCTCGAACAAGCTCAATCGAGCTCAACACGCCCTCTTGCTCCCAAGCGCTAGGGAACCATGCAAATTCCCAAAGAGAAACAAAATCCCAGCGGCTTCTCCAAGGATGAAGTGCCTCTAGATGCAAGACTATCAAGCAATGCACTTCTATCACTCTCAATCTCACTCAAGAATCGAAGTTAGAGTGAAGAGATGAGTGGAGGGAGTCTCACAAGCTCACAAGTGTGTAGGAGGTGTTCAAATGTGCAGAGAGAGCTCACAATACCGGCCAACCAAGTATATATAGAGCCCACTCAAAGAGAGCGTTGGGCTTTGAAATGGGCATTTTTGTAGCCGGGGGGCCTTGCCAAAGGCAGGACTCACCCGGAGTCGGTCGAGGGGTCGGCTCGCTCCATTCAGCGTCGGTCAAGCGAGGACAACCCCCGGCCCCACGGTGACAACATCTTCAAGCTTCCGGTTGATTGCTTCCGGTCCATCGTCGGTCGATCCACAAGAAGTCCCAAAAACATGCTCTCACGGAATTCCGATCGGAACCAGCGGCCGGGGCCGGTCGGTCGATTGTGTCCGTCGGGCGACCGGCTTCGATTCGTCGCGTCAGGTCACCGATTCTTTGCGTGTTCTCCAATTTGTTGTAGCCCGTTTGCTTCAACCTTGCCGCCTCTTGCCATATATTTGCCAACCGTCGAAGATGATCGCGTTATCATGTATGTTAGCAAATTCGATCGATTAGGCAAGAAGCGAAGTTAGTGCTCTCATGTCCTAAATGTAATATTCAAGTCAATTGGACCTAGAAGCACTTCACCAAAAGTTATCCGCGGCATCTGTGGCTTTTTGTTATAGCATAATATTAATAGTCAACTAAACATGGAATAAGGGTTTAAAATGAATATCAGCGAGTATAGGGGTTTTCTTGACATAATTCCACGAGTTTTGGTATACGTGACTTTCGGGGACTTAACAAATAATTGCAAAAAAAGAATGGAGAAAGTTAGGAATATACAAGACATATCATGACAAGACTTGACAGGTGAAGTAACTCAACTTTGAAAAGTGGACTTAAACATTCTAGAAGATACGGAAGACACGGAAGAGGCGGGGAAGCCAAGGTGGCTTGCCACCTGGCGACGCCGATTACCAATTAGGCGGCGCCCGGTGGGTCCCACGTAAGCCTCATCTTCCTATGGCGGTTCACTACAGGCATTGAGGTTGTTTCTACCCCGTTGCTCAAGGTGGGTTTGATCAATGGTGGAGATTAGAGTTGTAAGCGCAATACAAAAGGGATTTGCTCCACCTCGGACTATATAAACGGCCGAATTCGACCCCAAGGCTTATCTCTCTCATTATCTTTCATTAGTTATTTCTGAGCAAAAGTTAGGGTTTTCAATTAGAAGAGATCCCTCTAGTTGTCTAGTTGTCTAGTTCATCTAGTTCAACTAGTTCATCTAGTTGTAATTAGATCAAGGAGAGAGAAGAGGGAGAGTTGAAAGCCTAGGACTTATGGGATCTTCATCAACATTGTAATCTTCGCGCAACTAGTTAGGTCTTCAGCGAATCTCGGGTTCTTTATTTATTAATTCTAAGGTCTCTATTTACTTTCATTCAACATTTACTTCTACTTTATTTATTAGATTCCCGCTTGCATCAAGTGCTCTAGTCTTTATAGCGCTAGAGTAGTAATTATTAGATTAGGCATGGTGTTTAGTCTAGTGGTTACACGGAATTGCACCCAATCCACGGATAGTTTGTGGTAGCCCGGTGGTGGCGCCCACGGCGGCGGCGTATTCCACCACGTTGGATTGGTGTTTGTAGGGCCGTAGTCGGGCTTCCTAGCCCCTTCTCATCCCTTTCAGGTGGCTAGTGTTACGATGTCCCATAATAAATAAATCTTAAAGTATCTTTGATTCCTAGATCTATTAAGAAGCCTTAGAAACTTTCTCTCTCTCCCCACAAACCCATAGTTATCCTTGGACAACTTATTATCTTGATTAGTGCACTTCCGTTCCTCGTGGAAATCGATACCTTGCAATACTCGGGTGAAAGCTACATGTCGGTATCCGTAAACTGCGGATTTTTACGTAATGCGTTAATTTATACCAACGACATCCCCTCTTGATAGTCGGCCATCTATCCTATAATGTGATCCTGCGGCTCTATCGTGTCTTGATCACGAGAAAAAAAACCCTATCAAGTATACCTTTGCCTTGATCTCGGGTTCCTCTCATGCGATCAGAGAGCTTGGCGATCCACCATGTTCATTATCATCGTCCATGTTCATGATCATCATGCTCCACGTCATCCATGTAATCCTATCTCTTAAGCCACACTTAGAGCAAAGGATTAGTGCGACAAGTGTGTCATCAATTTCCAAAACCAAACATGAGATTTCAGCATCCCCTCTTAATAATTCGGCCATCTAGGCCTATAATGTGATCACACTCTCTATAGTGTCTTGATCACGAAAGAATACCCTATCAAGTTATACCTTTGCCTTGATCTCGGGTTCCTTCCAACCGAGGCACCCAGGAGTTTGGCGATCCATCATGTCCATCATCATCGTCCATGTTCATGATCATCATGCTCCTCGTCATTCATGCAATCCTATCTCTTAAGCCACACTTAGAGCAATAGGATTAGCATTACAAAAATGTCATCAATTTCCAAAACCAAACATGAGATTTCAGTCGACAGCGGCGTTGTCGATGCTGGAGGAGAAAGGAAATTGGCGTCGTTGGCCGAAGAGGAGGGCGTAAGCGTCTCGATCACGGCGTCTAGGCGTGCACGTAGGGGCTTACGCTCACTAGGGCGCTTGATCTTCACGTGGGCGGTTGGGGAGGTGGAAGCCCAGCTCTTTCGCCATGCGTTGGGGCGCCCTCCTCGGCGAGGAAGTCGTGCGGGGAGGTCGAATCTGCGGGGAGGTAGTAGTGGTGGAAGTACGACAGCGCCGTAGTGGTGGCTCCACTCTGGCGCGATCGGCATTTTCCAGCTTCGATGGCGTTGGCGATGATCTCGAGCTCCTTGTTAGTCGTGGTGCCCAAGTGTAGCTCGGGTGATGAGGTCGTTTTATGTCGGCTCGTCGATGGCGTCCATGGCGGCGGCAAGGCATTTGTCATTACATTGACACTTTGTTATAGCATAATATTATTAGTTAATTAACATGAAATAAGGGCTTAAGTTGGATATCAACATAAGTCTAGGGGTCTAATTAATATATTTTTTACGAGTTTTGGTATTCTATGACTTTGTAGGGACTACGGATAAAATCGAGAAGATCGAGGAGAATCGGAAGAGTTTGCATCCCATACGATGACAAGACTTAGCGGTGAAGTAACTCAACCCGAAATGTGGACTAAAACACTCTAGAAGATACGGAAGAAACAAAGAGGCCAGGGGACACCATACCACGGCGGCCGCCGGAGCCAACTAGGCCGGCCGCCCGGTGGTGGTAATACTGTCGACCTCACATTTTTATGTCGGTTTACCACCCGACCTTGAGGTTAATATCTACACCGTCATTGGAGCTCGGTTTGATCCAAGGGTCCTGTTCATCGCCAAGTGCTATATAAAGAAGACCACTTGACCCTAGGGTGAAACCCTAAGTCATTATTAACTCATTCTCAATTCATATCAAGACCAATTGAGTTCTACTCAAGTCTAACCAAGTCTAGACCTAAGCCCTAGTTCATCATATTATAAGTAATTAGCTACCTAGTTAGTTCTAGAGGAAGTCAAGTTCATCTTGATTCTGATAGTCAAGTAAGCGGGATCATCGTTCTCGTGGCTTCTCTCTTGTATTCGATCTGTAAGTATTATTATTATCATAATACAATTGATATGACTTTTGATCTATATCATGATTATATTCTTATTGATATGTATCTATGCATGCTATGATTATATGTTTAGTTTAGTGAGTTTGTCTTATATCTCATGCATGGAATTGTATAGCATCCATGTAGATGATCACTATGTGGGTGATAAGCAGTATGTGTAAGCGTGGTGTTTTATACAGCGTTTATACGCAATTACACCCTACATTCGAGGGCGTGTGGTAGTTGGCGGGGTAGTGGTCTGTTGAGTCCTTTGGAGTCCACCCTCAGAATGCTAGGCCAAGTTGAGCTATAATTACGGTGATAATCAAGTTTTAGTCCTTGATTGTCATTGGTAGTTAACTTACCATGTGTAGATGTATTGCAACCTTGCCATGGTAGCTAGATGTATTGCACTAATTGTAGTATTCATTGACATATGATTAGGAGTAACTTAGGAATATTCTTTCTATAACATGCTAATAGCTCATATGATATTAGTAGCATATGATGATCTTGGACTTGGGTAGTTATCATTTATTCAATTATCTTTATCTTGTGACTTATCTGTTAAGAGTATTGTTAGATGCATATGGCCACTCTACATTATATAGCGCAAGTGGATCTCATAAGTAAATCACAATCTAAATCATTATACCCTCTCTCTACTTTCCATAGACTCCCCTTCCTGTGGTAAAATATAAATCACGATATACGGATTACTCGGTGAAGTGCTACGATGGTATTTCTATCCAGGTAAACTGCGGATATCATGTTCATTATTTTATCAAGGCCTATCAAGAATACCATACACGCATTTCTTAGGCGTTATTGCTAGGGTTGTGAGACTAGTGTGTAGGTAATGCCTAGAAATGAGTGGTATACCTTGAGTACATATCTGGTGAGATTAACTCCACTATGGATAATAATGCTAAGATTACACCCCACAACTAACTAACACGCCTAACTCCACCTTTGTTGGATCGTGAGATTAATTCCACATCAAGCTAACATGATTAGATAGATACCTCATATATTTCTTTTCGCCTTCCTAATTTGGATCGTGTAAGAAATATCAACAAGTTACACACCAAAAGCATAAGATAATCCAAGGCGAAGCGAGTCGGGCGGGGAAGGGAAGGCGAGGGGCGGCGAGCCCGGCGCGAACCCCTGCCCATGTAGCCCCCCATACCGTGGGCGGCGTGGCAGTTCAGGCCACTGCTCCCGATCGAGGGCTGACCCAATTCGGTTCATGACATCAATATGAGCGGACCTTGCATTTTATACACCTATTGTTATTGTTGTCTTTTAGCTGCCCGTAGCTTCTCGGTCGATCACTTGCGTGCACCAGTGTCCAGTGAGTAGGTCTCGAAACCCTTGTCTTTGAGATCTTGCACTAAGAAGGTGTGAATAAGCTTTTAGGAAAGTGCGCTTTGTGCGATAACTCCCAAATCCTCCATGATGGCTCGGCTTTTCGTCGCGCGGGTTTGCAAGATCGTCAGCGGGAATGTTCCACCATCGCTCATCGCGACACGGACACCAGCCCGTCTTAATAAGCATATCCACAACCCGTCCACATTTACAGCAGTGATCTAATCTCTTACGTTCATATCTTGTCTAATTTATCACGGTGTGCGAGCTATGCTTACAACAATAGTCAAGTTCATGCTTTGCAATCACGTAGAGCTGTTTGGTTGGAAGCCATCACTTCGCCATGCTTAAAGTCGCGGCAGCCACGCTCACCAAGGTTCCTGTTTGGTTGTTTCCCAAGATTTGGCCGCCACAGATTCGTGCTCTGTCGTTTTGTCACTGTAGCTCGTCGTGTAGTGCATGGCATCTGTGGCGAGATGGTGGCGAGTTGTGGCGCAGCTTTTGCCCGCCTCCGCCACACCACCGCGTGGCGAACTGCTCCGTGACGTGGTGAACCGAGTACTGAGCCAAACAGCCTAGTAATCTTTTCTTGCAATTGCCATGCACGGTTAAATCACTGCTCCCTCGTGCATCCGCGCTGCCTGTAGACCTCCGTCCTGTCAATGCAACGCAGCAGCTCCTGCTCCTACGCACTGCCTTGGACGGTGGCAAAAAGCAAAGTTGCCCGCCTCTTCACAGCCGCTGCAGCCGCACAAATCGCTGCGCGAGCCTGGCCAATGTGCCACACATGGTGCACAGATCGGTGCGCAAGCCAGGCCACTGTGCTGTGTGCATGCGCTTTTGTGAGGCTCTTCGAGCTGTCCTATCGTTCAGTCTTGGTACAGCAGTGCCACGCTGCTCGAGAGGTCATCAGCATTAAAAGCCTGCACTACTTGCAGCGGGACTGGTGAACCAGCAAGACAGCGCTGTACCAGGCCAGCACACACGTTTCGATGAGACCTGTCACTGAGGACGAGTCTGCACGTTTGCATGCCTGATGCCTACTCCCTCCGTCCCATGCTACGTTTTTACTTTTAAACTTCATCTTTGACCGTCCGTCTTTATTCAAAATATTTTTACAAATTATAAAATAAAATAATCAATATTCAAAGTATCTTCATTGATAAAATAAGTCGTAAAAAATAAATTGTATTTGTGTAAAAAAATTTGAATAAGGCGAAGCGTCGAATAAGATGATGGCGGGCGGGGGGTGACAAAGTCAGTGGGACGGAGGGTATACGAGTCCGTATAGCATGCATGTTTGAAGCATGTTTGAAGCGTGATGGTTTTAATGGCGCCCGACGGGTGGGTGTTGGCATGCTCTCGACTCGAGTGCACTCTCCGATCGACAAGTGCGCAGCAGCTTTCCTGTTCCTCGACGCCGCGCACCACCATCCAAAGCCCAATTCTCTCTGCAAATCTGGCGCGATGTGTGGTGTGAAGCCGCTGCATCAGAATACTGAGAGTATTTGTACCATGGTGGGCCTAGTAGAGGCTGTAGATTTCGAGCCGATTGCAGCCAAGTCGTCGAATCACATCAATGGCTTCGCATGTGGTGTGCCACGTCTGGGAGAGCAGCGGGGCCGAGGTGACGAGTCGAGGGCGGCCCCTGCCAGCTTGGCGTGCTGCAGCGCCATGCCGTCTGGCCGCCCTCTGCATCCACGTCCACACACACTTGCTCGAGCATGTCCATGCATTGGGCTATTAATAAAACCTCTACGCCGGTGCTCCCTTTTCCTTCACCTCAATCTCCTTGCTCTTCGTTCCGTTTCTTCTCGGTCTAGGACTCTAGGCCACTCCTCTCTCTCTCTCTGTCCGCCCTGCGCCCGCTAGATCAATTGCCACGCAACGCATCAACCAAAGTTCAAACACCAAACACCATCCACCACTTCACCTTCCTTTGCAGGCGTTTCTGGTCATCCATCGCTGCCGGTCGTGCAGACGGCGGAGGTGTGCAGGTTTGGTTCGTCTTTGGCGTTTCTGGTCATCCATCGCTGCCGGTCGTGCAGACGGCGGAGGTGTGCAGGTTTGGTTCGTCTTTGCTACCTCACGTACCAGAGACCCTTCAAGAAATACTCCATTAAATTCATTTTTCTCCCTCTGTCATGAAGGTCTTGCACTCATCAAGCGTTAGGCAAAGCAAAGTTGAGATGAGGAGGATAAGAAAGAAGACAAAACCTCCGGACCATCCACGAAAGCCCACGGCCACTGTGCAATGAGGTACGCAGTTCGTTATTTATATCCTTTAACTTCTTTAATTTCTTAGGCAGAAGACACAGAACAATGCCAGTCCTGTTAACCTAACCTGACATTAATTTACACTTGTTGTGGTGACAACAATATATATGTGTGTGTCATGTTACTTTTTGTATGTATGTAGTATGATCCTTGATATATAGTAATAATGTAAAAGGACAATGTATATGTAGGTGTTTACCAATTAAGAGAAAATGCATTTGACACCATATACTAGCTATCATGTTGTTTCTTTGGCATGTTGTTTCTTTGGCATAAATAATTGTAGTACATCCTAATAATCTAATGTAGGGACTTGCTATATCTTTTTCACAAGAAATTGACCCCCAAATCTTGCAACCACGGGACCATTGGATCCACATCCGGCCATGCATGCATAATCTTGCATGCGATCGCATGCACTATAACCGTGCGACTTGACAATGACTAATGGGTAGCGAGGTCCGAAAACTAATTTGGGTTGGATCGAACCGTTAACAAAGAGATCCCAAGAATGGGGGCCGAAATTTACAATTATTACGAAATACCATTGAACCTCTTTGCAAGAAAGAAACACCAAAAGGGGAGATGGCCATCCATGCGAGGCCGATCTGATGGGATCTAGGGAGAAAATCGAGAGGAGAAGAGGATCAATTTGGATTGGTATGTCCCCTCTTACGTCCTTGTTTCTCCTACTGTTCTTCCTCCTTCCCCGCGTTTCTTACGTAATCATACATGATCGAAAATTCTTGTGCTGCATGCGTGGCGCACATGCTTTTCCTCATGCGTTTGTCCATGTTTTACTCTGTTCCTGCAATGCGATTAGTGTTTGTGCGTCCCGAACACCATCTTTAATCGTCGTATATCCTTCCTTTCTTCCAACTATGTAGAATCATTACAACTTTGAACACGGATGCCCAATTGAACACACATGTCGGGCGGGGCAATGTAGGATCGAGTACCAATCAAATATCATATAGTCCTAACTAAAATTGCGGTTAACTATATGTCGCAATTTGTACTATAACGATTTACAATTAACACGTAATGTTTGCAATTAGGCTTTCAAAATACCATAGTATCAATTATTTAAGTGCCACGGACATCTCCCAAGGATCATCCTCGGATATCTAGGGCGATAAGCGAACTAACATGTATGCAGGGGCCACTGGCGGAACAAAGTGGTCGAGGGCAATGTAGGACCATTAGAAATCAAAATTTTATATAATCATCCGAAATTGCAGTTGACTATATGTGCAATTTATACTATAACTTGATTTGGAATTTAGAGTACTAACGGTTTGCAATTGAGTATTACAATGAACACACATTCGGGCCAATATTGATTAAACAAACCACGGCAATTATGAGATAAGTTCTTAATATAGATCATCTTTGTTAGTTATACACTGTAGCTTAAACCCATCCATATCTACCATGTCCTAGCACATAGATTGTATATCGTCAATATCTGATTAAAACAATTTATCTGAGAGAAAACAAGTTTGCAAAGCCAAGCGGTCCGGGTAATTCCGACATAGAGTTATACGTAGCTCTAGATGATCCATGTAGATAGTCCAAAGGCCTCGGGGCCGAATGGCCCGGATGGTTGAGTTCAATATGCAAGCCAAGACAAGAACAAGCCATTTAGTCTCATCAATCATGCATTGTGGGCTACCTAGCGTTGGCCACAAGTAAAATAGAAATTTTCTACTTACTAGCGTCGGGGAGGTCCATTTGAACACACATAAGCTCCACAAGCTTAAGGTCATCCATCTACGGTTAGGTGCTCTAGGACCGAGAGCGAGAAAGACTCCCGAGGAGAGTGGGTCGGTGGATGGGGAAAGAGGCGACCCGACCACCCGGTCTTGGTCTAGGCCTCATATTAGAGAAAGTTATACACAAGGCCATACAAATAACAAAATAGCGAGGGAAGCAATTACGGTATGTGTAGTCTTTTACATTATATTTTTCTCAAAAATACAATTTAAAAGCAAGAACATATGTTGCATGTGCTTTATTAACTAGTAGAATCACACCCAGAGAGTGTGCATCCCATGAATGAATATGATTGGTGAGAGCATAGGCAGAAAGTGGCAAAAGCATGCTTATAAGTTATACCCCTGGAACTAAAAAAATTCTAAAATAAACGAAAAACAGCTGGGGACTACATGCCTTCTCAAACAAACATACATCTAGGTGCCTAGTCTTATTTCTCACGGATAGTTCATTCAAAACTGAAATAGAATTCAATGCACTCATCCTTTCACACATCTTTGAGTTGAGAATAAAAGGTGTAAAATTGTAAGACTTACAACATAATGGCACTTGAGCACGCTTGCCCTCTATTTGGATGTTGGGGGCACACATGATCGACAACCATTTTTAGCACATAATAGTTCACGAAAAGGGCCGAGCACAAGTTATACCATTTCAAACACATACAAAATAGTTGTGTTGCGACTCATTTTGTATCATGGCTTTTTTAGACAAACAATGCACTTGACACTCAAAAGGTCCGGCGGTTGCATATTTTTACATAACCTAATGGCGAGATAGTTTGAAAAGCATCTCACAGACGATTAAATTTGAATGCTATCCTTATACATGTCTTGGTGAACACAACTACTAAACACCACAATTTGAGTATAAGAAAAAAAACCAAAACCAACTCAAATATGTCGAGGGAAGCTATGCGGACCAAAGGGAACACAAGTTTTTCATACAAAAGATGAGTTCATGCATGGATAATGACCTTAACATTCAAAGTTTTGCACTCTAATACAAATGCTTAAGATTTCTTTGTATAACATGGATGCTTTGAAGATAGTATAAGAACATATTCAAAAGCTGTATATTAAACAATGAGAGCCGACCACCGATAAGATATACCATTTTCTACTTACTAATGGCGAGGGATGTCCATTTTAGGGGTCAAAAAGCTCAACAAATTTGACTTCATCTATATGCGGCATGTGCACAAAACAAGATACAAATTTATACAATTTTAACAAAAAAAAAAACAAGAGACAATGAACAACTTTTTTCTATGTAAAGATAAGGACAAAAGAGGGTAGTGTCTAGCAAAAATAACAATGGGTAGAGAACAATACAAAGGCGGGACAAGGGAGTAAACAACACAATCAACAAAAAATACAATTCAAAAAGTACAACACAAGGGACAATCCAAACACAATTCGCGGGTCCTGTGATGACTTTGCATCTCGACCTCGAGGGCCTAGCGGCCCTTATTTTCGGCCTCGAAGCAAAAGTGTTACTTTCAAAATGCGCCTTCGACTCAAGGTTTTATATAGCCAATCAAAGCGTGTCATTTTTGTATTGTCACGCATATATCGCGAGGGTTTTTTTTTGGACTATGACATCTTATTTCAAAAACAAATTTTGTTTTATTACAAGGGACATGGCGGTGAGACAAACAACTAGGCAGATTTGACAAAGTTTTTCTTATTACAAGGGACATAGCTGCAACAAACAAGAGGGGCAATTTGACAAGTTCTATTTTATTTGCGGGTCCACAACCAAGGAGTTGATGAAATGGAAGAACGGATTCTTTAATGCATATTGGTCTTGGAAGTGATGATAATGCCATCCAACTTACTCAATTATGCGAGTTAACAAACTGATCATGAGGTTTGAAAATAATGAAACTAGTTTCCATTAGTCAAATTTCATGTTATTGCCATTGATTGTTCAAAGAAAATAGTTAGGACTTAAACTTATCCATGACAATTTTTTTATATGCGGTTGTTTTGGCAAGACATTTTGGAGTCAATCACGAAAGCTACTACAACTATCATTCAAATATTGTCAACCCCAATTACACTCATGGGGTAAATTAAATTCTTGTTAATGCACATTAAGATGTAACAAATTGATGTCGAAATGTGCAAATTTAGCCTATCCTAATTGCAACTACCGATATCGACTATGCTTACGTTTATTGGTAATGGCGAGGATACTTCGGGGAACACAAGCGGACTACAACTCCTATGGACAAGAAGAAGAAAGAAAGAGAAGAAATGAATGTAAGTTTCCAAAATATCCAGGAGGACTCCAAGTATTTTGCAACTTCATCAAAGGGCACAAAAGTGTCTCCTCTATTCCTAGGAGAATGGAAAATCATTCTAGCCTCAAAAACAAAATTTGAGTACCAATTCATCCATGAAACTTTGATGCCTTTGCACAATCTTTACATTACCAATCAAAAAAGCATTTATGCGGAGGATCTCACATCAGCGAATCTTGTTGAGATGGAGAAAAGCATCACAACTTGAAGAGAAGTTCAGGAAGAAACATTGATGCACTTACGGAGGAGAACCTAGCGTTCTTGATGAAGTTGAGCATGTCTTTCCAACAAATACAAGGATTTCGGACCAAGTATGATCGGCTACAATCGAGATCGACAAGCTAACGGTGACAAGCTAAAGTTAGACATGGATGATACAAACAAATACCCTGCAGACTTCGGGAATGGAAGCAAGAAAAAAGAGGCTAAGAGAACTCAAGATTGAAGCTGCAAGTATGGTTGGAGCAGAATATGATGTTCAAGTAACAACGGTGACTAAAAGTGTAATTTACTAGTTAACATAATGCAAAAAAAGTAAAGACCAACCATTTCGAGGAGCCTGGCCCGGGGAGGTGCATGTTCATCCAATTGTGCTTGGGTTTGATCACCAACAAAAGGACTTGAAACTCTTTCATCAAGTCCATCAATTGACTTTCTCTTTGATGGTGGGAACTGGAATAGAAGCTATCGAGGATTTTTTCACACCACGAACAATATCATCACCATGATTCAAAGCCTTGATAGCATTGGTTATGTTACAACCTTTTTACGCAAGGAACAAAACAAAAAGTGAAATGCACCACAGTGCGACGAAAAAAGGTTGTAACATAACCAATGCTTTGTCTTTGTGCGGTGCATGCGCTTTTAATAGGATTTTCTTAGATCCATGAAATTTGGGAAAAAATATCACAGGACACTATAGCACTTTTTGTTTGTTTGTGGTAATTGTTGTCCTACTATAACCTAACTAGGCTCAAAAGATTTGTCTCGTCGTGTACATCAAAACTATATAATTAGTTTTTTTATTTATCTACATTTAGTGCTCCATGCATGAGATAAAAGATTTAATGTGGCGGGTTAATAGTGAATTTTGGAGAGAGAATTTTGGAATCTCATAGGGCTATTGTTTTTCCTCACCGCGTAGCCTTTTTCCCTGCCACTTTCGCGAGCCGAGGCATGCTTCGTGCTATTGTTTTAGATTCCAAAATTCTCTCTCCAAAATTTACTATTTACTGTCACATTAAATCTTTTTATCTTATGTATGGAGCACTAAATGTAGGTAAAAAATTAATTATATAGTTTTGATGTACGAAAGAGCGAATCTTTTGAGCCTAATTAGGTATGATAGGACAACAATTACCACAGGGAGTTTTATTCGGAATGAATGGTATAGGAAAATAAAATGTTAAGGGGTAGTCCCATCGCGACACGAAG
This sequence comes from Hyparrhenia diplandra, assembly GCA_015847255.1. Lineage (NCBI taxonomy): Eukaryota > Viridiplantae > Streptophyta > Magnoliopsida > Poales > Poaceae > Hyparrhenia > Hyparrhenia diplandra. Next base: position 29,544 of record JADLZK010012321.1, read on the forward strand.
TCCATGACTATTACTCCCTCCGTCGAGATTAGCGCACGTTTGCACTTCACAAAATTTCCAAAAATAATAGGTCACGTTGCGGACAACCGTACTACCACAGACTCTCGGTCTTCTGAGGAGGCGTAGGTAACGAAAAAAAAAAAATGAGAAACAAATCCTTACGACGATTCTGTCCACTTTCGTTCAAGTTATTGTTAATTAAAAAAAAAAGGGGGAAAAGGGCGTCCTCTAGAGCGGTTCTCGGGGAGTCTACGATCTCGAGAGGCGCGAGGTCGGGGGATTGAGAATCGGACTTCGGGGGCATTATTGTAATTTTACTGCGTCCTTGGTATTCGTGCATGGACCTAAACGTGCAAGCCCCGGACGGAGGGGGTGCATCGACAAAACGTCATCAATAGAAACCATCCTCCCAGCGGCCGTGTCTACCACCAATAAGCTGCTTGAGGCGGTATGCCGCGCACTGCAGCCTTGGCCGGCGTGGGCGAGCTGCGCGAGCCCAGCCTTGCCAGCCCGATCGCCCGGCCAGCGGCGAACAGCCGTTAGCGAGCGGGGAATGATAGCGTAGCGGTAGCAGCGGCGCTGCGGCGAGCGCGGCCGCAGCGGCGTCAGCGCCCGGCGGCAGCGATGGCGCGGCCCGGCGGCGGCCCGCAGCGGGCGGAAGCGAGTGCGGCGGCGCGGCTCGGCGAGGGAGTGGCGCTCCGTCAGCGTGGCGATCGCGGCGGGGCGGCGGGTCGGGCGGCTTGGTCGCGGCGGCGCGCGGCATGCGGCGGGGAGGACAGCGTGGGTGTAACCCTAACATTGAAGCACTATTGAGGAGAAGATTGAAGCCATGTTGTGTCCAAGAGGGTGGGAGACCCGATTTTGAAACTCGGTCGGTCGGTTGGAGGAGGTGGCGCGTGAGCGCCCACGGCGTGTCGCGATTCCCCGAATGTGTGTTTTGTCGGGAGTTTGTATGTCAGGTGTCTTAGGGGTTTGCTTTAGCTGGTTGGCGTGAGTAAGCTACATGTATAAGTAGTAGCTGGTTGTTTGATGTATCGTGCTATTGAATCGATTCTTGGGTAAGGTGACTTGTATCTGAACAATCAAAAGGTGAAAAAAGGGCACCGTCTCGAGGCGACCACCGAGGCGGTTCCAAAGTTCTTTGTGCATTCTTGTGCGATTCAATCCAATCCAATTCACGTTCACCAATCCACATACATCGTTTGATCGGATCCTGCGTTAACAGACACGACCCCTGCTGCGTGGGCGGCGGGTGCTTGTGAGGCGTAGCCAGCGCACGGGCGGCGCGGGCGCGGCGGTTTATTTATCCTTTGCTATAGTTTGATTGATTATTCTTGGAGAAAGTACACGAAAATCCATAGAAGAAACTACTTAATCTCATAGATATTCTGTACACTTTATTTTTGCTATAGTTCAGATTGTTTTTTGGGGTAATTTATCTATCCTTTGCTAGACCATTCAATTTTATTTTCATAATCTTGCTTTGCAAGCTGCAACCAAACACTAATAAAAATGCAATCATCGTGACCTTTTTGTTACGATCTTGTGCGGGGGCGCCATCCTTCCTTTGCTCCCTCATGCATCCGCCGATTGCTTTGCACAACGCGGTCATGCTTAGGAGTATTGTCCTTCAATAGCTAATAGAGCGATCTCTTTATTTTTATCCGTTTCAAAATTTTGAAACACAAAAGCAACGTTTAAAATATTATGAAAATAATTGCTTCAACAATGAAGAGAAACCCCCACATGCTAGAACCCCAATTTGGATCATTACGGTGGAAGGATATAATGAAACTTTTGACAAGTATTAGCAAATGGCCAAGTGCACACCTAATAGAGGCAATATCTTGTCCAATTATGGACAGACATCGGATAGATCAACCCCTAAAGGACAGGTTTCCTCACCTTTTCTCCTTCAGTAGAAAGCCTAAGTGCTCAATCAGATTTTTCCTAAACCAGAGTCTTGGGAGGCTATTCAGCCCCACCCTATCTCTAATAGCCACAGATCAGCTGGAAGAGCTCAATCACATGCTGGAAATCAGAAATCTAGATGAATCTTCAAATGACTCTTGGTCTTATTCGTGGGGAAATAGCAGGTACAGCAGATAAGAAAGCTTACAAGATCTTGATTGGTTCTGAACCAACATCACCCCTATATAAATGGATTTGGGGGAGCAAGCAACCTGGGAAACCAGAAATTTTTCTTTTGGCTACTAGTCAGAGATAGGTTAAATACTAGAAACATTACGAAAAGAAAAAACATGATCTTGGCTACAATTGTGTGCTTTGCAGACCATATTTGTCGAGAGTCGTATTTTCATCTTTTCTTGATTTGCACCTTGGTAAACTTCATTTGGGATTCCACGAGCATCTCTTGGGACAGGCACGAATCCGGTGGACATGTTCCTCAAAGCACTTCCACAATGTCATCTTGGGGAAATAGTCATCTGCACATCTTTGGTCAATCACGGAAAACAAAAACAAAAAGATCATCTTTGATAATGGTAGAAATGAGTTTGCGAATGGAGAAGAATTTTTATTGGTGGCTTGGTGTGCATCTATAGATGTCAACGGGCCGGCCGGTGCGCCGTGGCCTCGGGCCGTTACCGACCCAGCCGCTGCGGGCCGCGGCGGGCCACGGGCCGTGCGGGCCGTGCCACCTCGGGGCTCGGGCGCGCCCTGACCCATGGCGGTCCGTGGGCCAATTTGCTGGGCCGCGAGGGCCGCCGTGTCGCCGACCCGCGTGTCTTAGGCCAGCCGCCGTGAAGTGGCTCACGGGCGGTCGCCCGTGCTGCGCGCAGCCGCGCGGCCGAAAGGGAGCCGCTGCTCGCTGCTCTTGCGCGCCGCTTTGCGCGCCGTATCGCTCCAGCGTTGGTCTGCGCGCGGCAGCGGCGCCTGCGCCGAGCCACGAGAGCGCGACTTCGCGCTTAACACCGGGAGGCTTGCGGTTAACTCTCGGCACGCATGTGGCTAGCGTGGGCATGGGCGAGGGGCTGCATGGCTACATCTTGGGCATGGGCGGCGCATCTTTGCATGCGGCCCCCATGCGTGTGTGGCCGCGGGGATGGATAATGGGGCGCATGGCCATCTATATTTAGGTAGGTCGGGCGTCCACGGGCCGCCTTCCTCACCGGGCGGACGATCCGATGCCGGGCGCAGGCGGCGACCCATGGCCCGGTCCAGACCACCGGGCCGGGCGCTCGCGTGCACTTCGGCCGGGCGGACCGTGCCTCGGACCGGGCAAAAAAAAGGTGCCTCGGACCAGACGCGGGCTTCGGGCCAAATGTACATCTATATGTGCATCAAAGCCCAAAGGTGCTAAAAAAGCAAGATTAGAGATATGGAGAGATAGCTATGTGTAATTCTTTCTTTCTCTTTTTTCTTTTTGGGCCTAGATGCCTTGTAATATTCCCTTATATTCATTCTTTCATTTAATTAAAAAAAAAAAGAGGCGGAGCTCCCGACCGGTTCGGTCAAAAAAAATTGCTTTAAAAACCATTTTCGATTGTACCAATGACTTTTACGCTACAGCGAAAAAATTAAAAATTACCGGTCCATCATTGATGTCGATGGATCATTGATGTCGGATGGATCATGCTTGCTGCGCGCCTCTAGCATGTCTTTGCCCTCGCCCTTGATCGAAGCGGGCCTTTTCGGAAGCTACCTGTTCAACTTGTGAGGGCATGGATCACGTAGATCTGCGGGGATGAGGTGGAGTGCTCGGTGGCGAGCAGCTGGTAGCGATTGCCCTTTACCACGCCGGCGAACCCGATCGCGACCAACGATGCATTGCAAAAAGAAGGTTTCACGTTAATGCAATCCGTGTCCGTTTCCCTTGAGAATGGAATCTTGGGCGACTTGGCGGCTTCAATGGAGCGATGATCGTGTCATGAACCAAATTGGGCCACCAGAGTGGCTAGATGGGCTGACACGTCGCCGCCCGGCCGAGAGGGGCCCCGGAGGCAGCGCTTAAAGGGCGGCGCCCCTTGCACCCGCCACCTTCCCTCTCCCGTGCGATTCGAGTTTGCCGTATTCAAGTTAGGATTATCTTAGGTAATTTTTGGTGTGCAAGGGATATCTCATCTATAAGAGAGACCCTTAATAGGAAAGAATAAATTAGGATATGCTTGTAAAAGGTATTCCAATGTATAAAAGGAAACCTTTTAGAGATTGCTTAGATTACAAGTCCCACTAGTCGGGTTATATAAGCAAGAGGCATGTAATCTCTAGGGGATAAGCAAGCAAATAAGAAAATATCTTTTCGCTCTCAACTCTCGGGTACCCGCCGCCGCCACCCTGCCCAGCATCTTCCCGCCCGCCGCCGCGGCCGCGCCCGGCGCCCGCCGACCACCCCCTCCTCCACGGCTCCTCCTCTCCACCTGCGTCGCCCGGCGAAGAGCTACTGACCCCATACGCAATTCCGGGGAGCTCCAACGGACGAGGAACACGTGTCAATTCGGCCCAATCTGGCCCGGAATCGGCGGTAGTATCGAAGACGGGGCGATTCCCACCACCCATGGCTTAGAGAGATAAAGGAGTTCCAGCGGCGCTGAAGAAGCTCCTCATTTCGCTAACTGCGCCCGGATCAGCAAAGCGCTTCGGCGACTGGAGAGCGCCTCCGTCGTATGGAGCACGCCTACACCGCCTCGAGGACCCGGCCACGTCTGGCGACCACGGCGGAGGGCGGCCCTGGCGGCCGCGCGGCCAGCCGCAGGGCGGCCCGGAGGCGGCACCACGGCCGCCGCCCCCTCCCTGCCTCGGACCTCGGCGTCGGCTCCGACCCTGTTATCCTCCGGCGAGGGGCGGATGGCGGCTGTGCGTGGACGCCGGCCATCATCGGCGTCATCTGCGGCGACACGCAGCGCCGAGGCCCGCCCCTCCTCTCCGGAAAGGCACACTGCAGCAGCGGGACTCTCCGGCAGAGGCGGGCGTCACCAGCGGCGCCCTGCCCCTCCCCGGGTGCCACCTCGCGGCGCCCCTGCTCTGTGTCCTCCCGCGCCACCCGGCGCCCGGGCAAAATGCTGCCACCGCGGCATTGCACCCTTCCACCTGCTCGTCACTTGCGCCTACAAGTCCGGGAGTTCGGCGGCACCCGGCGACCCCGACCTCTCTGGATTATGGCTGGAGCTCTTCTTCGAGCTCAACGGACATCGACCCGGACTACTACGTGAGTTACGCTGCCTTCCACCTCACTGGTCTTGCTGCAGTCTGGTACATCGACCTGTCCAGAAGAAGTCCCGCTCGAGTGGGGACGAGTTCATGGCGCTGCGACATCACCGGCCGCCCCGACGCACCTCGGCGCCTTGGGGGCATACGCGCCGCCCTCCCAAGGGGGCAAGGCGGGCGACTACATCGATGCCTTCGAGGTCTATGCATCACGCATGGATTTTTTGAGGGACAGCGCCACCGCGTCGGCCCTCTTCGTCGAAGGCTTGCGCACCTCATTGCGGGCGGCACTGAGTGGTTCGAACCCGTTCGATGGAGGAGGCCATCGACCTCGCCCGCCCGATTACAGCGGCGGACGGGCGGACGCGCCGGCCGACCGGCCCGCCGGCGCTGGCCGGCCACCATGGGCACCGGCAACATCGGCGGCGACATCATGGCCGCCACCGGTTGATCGCATTCGGGCCGGCGTCATCTGTTTGCGATGGGCGACATCGGCGGCGGCGTCGAGCGACATGATCCGAGCTGCACTGGCCCGCGACGACCAACAAAGAGCTCGGGATCATCTCCAACGCCATCGGCTGCGGGCTGGCGCCGGAGTGGAGCCTCCACTATGGCATCGTGAGGTACTTCCACCGCTACTACATCCCGGCCCCGAGCTTCTCGAGGACTTCATGATGGGGAGAAACGTTCGCTGCATGGCGTAGCGGTGGGCTTCCACCTCCCAATCGCCCCGGGAGGATCGAGGGGCGTTCCGGCGTACGTCCTCCTCCTTCAAAGCGCCCCGGCGAGGCGGATCGAGGGTGCCACCGTCCTCCTAACCGACAACAATGGCGGCGTCTTCTTCAGCGTTGGGAGCGTCACCGTGGGTGCGGCATGGGACGCGGGGAGTCCAGCTGGGACCGCCCGTGAGCACGCCCAGCGACCTCCTCTACGGCTACCTCCTTGACTTCACCTCCTCGCCGCCTACATCGGCTCCGTCACGTCTCTTTGAGGGCGACTTCATGCTAAGGTGGCGGTGCCGACGATCTACACCTACATGTCTCCTCCGACCCGTCGGATGATCGAGCTGTCCAGGGACCCTCGGCGCCTCTATCATGCGTCGCATGGGCGGGCGTCGGTTCGTACAGCCCCGGTTGAGCTTCAAGTTCAGCATCTGCCCGGCGACCTCCACCTCGACTTCGCTTTCGCCGACAAGGGCGCCCGGTAATGCGCAACGGCGACAGCGACAAGTGCGGTCCTCTCGTCTTCTACTTCGGGCTGGGTGGTCACCTCCCCGATTGGGCTGCCCTTCGCCACTACGTGGTGGGTTGGGCGGCTGCGTGGGCCAGCGCCGCCCGTCGAACGGTGGGGAGATGTCATGAACGAAGTGGGCCACCCGAGAGTGGCTAGATGGGCTGGCGACCGCGGCCGCCCGCCAGAGGGAGGAGGGCCCAGGGCGCCCAGAGGGGGGCGCGCCCTTGCCGCCGCCACCTTCCCTCTCCCATTACGATTCGAGTTTGCTTCATATCCAAGTTAGGATTATCTTAGGTAATTTTGGTGTGCAAGGGGATATCTCATCTATAAGGGAGACCCTTATTAGGGAAAGAATAAATTAGGATATGTTTGTAAAAGGTATTTAGGTCGTATAAAAAAACCTTGTAGAGATTGCTTAGATTACAAGTCCCACTAGTCGGGCTATATAAGCAAGAGGCATGTAATCTCTAGGGGATAAGCAAGCAAATAAAAAAATATCTTTCGCTCTCCAACTCTCCATGCCGCCGCCGCCACCGCCAGCGCCGCCCACACGCCCGCCGCCGCCGCACGCCCCCCAGGCGCGCGACCGCCGACCGCCCCCTCCTCCGCGGCTCCTCCTCTCCACCTCGTCGCAGAGCTGCTGTTCGTCGTCGCCGACGAAGAGCTTCGCCCCATCACGCAATTCCGGGGAGCTCCAGCGGGCCGAGGAACACGTGTCAATTCCGGCCCAATCTGGCGGAATCGACAAGTCGGTTACGAATCGCGAGAGAGGTTTCACATTTCAATGGAATCTTGGGATGGTGTCGTCGAGGAACCTAAAGTGATCCGAATACAGGCCCACACCTGCCCCGTCGGTATGCGCCATGCCGCGGCCGGTCTTGGCGAGCCCGCCCACTATACCCACGCATGGTGCGATGAATCTTTGTGTGTGCGGTATGCTCTTGTGCCACGCTAGGTGGTGCTCAGGACGTCATTTGGTGTCGTTTTACAAAGTCTAGCTCATATGCACTAAATTTATATGATCAAATAATAATATTTTCGATGCGAGAAAATATAATTATATTTTTGTTGATTATATTTTATAGTATATATTTATATTTTTCTCTATAATCTTTTGAAGAAACTTGAGATGATTTGAGTCTATGTAAAATAACCGTATGAGTTGAGGCTGTATGCGAGGCTTTCAATTCCATGTCTTTAACCACACGGCCGGGCGTCCCGAGTCGAGACCCGACCCACGTGAAATCACATCAGCCGGTGAGCACGCCTGGCCATATTGTCAAATCACTTGTCGTGGAGTAACCCAAAGCACTTGCCCGGAGCATCCACGGGTGAACTGAAATAGTACAAGCCCCACCAGGCGTCCTCTGTCCCGACCCCATAGGCCCACGGCATGCATGGCCACATGCGAGAGCAGTGGCCGGAGGTGATGAGTCGCTCGGCTTTACGGCCATGCGCTGCATGCCGCGGACCCTTCCCATCCGGCCCGCGGACAACCCCTCGCCCTACATGCTCTCCCCGTCATTTGGTTGGGTGAATTTCACCAACCGGGACGGGTCGGACCTCCTTTTTGCTTTTTTCGTTGGGGGGGGCGGGGGATGGGTTCGACCCAGGGGAATATTCGCCCAAGATGCGAGGTCGACTCCATCCGCCAAAATCTCGCGAATGGAGCCGACCCCCGTTTGAAAGGCGGGTTCCGTTACCGCGGGCGGCTTCCACGGCGCGGGACTGCTTTAGTGCGGAAGCCTTCTCCGCCCGGCCGGCTCGATTCCACGGGCGGGACGCCTTCCGTAGCGGTGGGCGGGCTGCCGCCGCCTTCGGTCGCGTCGCTCCGCCCCGGCGGCTCGGTTGCGCCGCTCTTTGGAACCTTCCGAAATCTCATGTTTGGTTTTGGAAATTGATGACACACTTGTGGACTAATCCTTTGCTCTAAGTGATGACTATGAGATAGGATTAGATGGGTGACAAGGAGCATGATGATGATGAACATGGGCGATGATGATGGACATGGTGGATCGTCAAGCTTCGGTGATCGGCTTAAGAGGAACGGGAGATCAAGGCAAAGGTATCTTGATAGGGTTTTTCTTTCGGTGATCAAGACACGATAGAGCGTGTGATCACATTATAGAATAGATAGCCGACTATCAAGAGGGGATGCCGCGACAATCCTTTGGTGAAGTGCTTCTAGGTCAATTGACTTGCATATGCATTTAGGATTGAGGGGCACTAACCGTTCTTGTCTAACCCGATCGCGACATGCTAACACTAGTGCTCATGGGACACATTTGAAGTGTTGGCAACTCAAGACAAGAAGCGAAAACTTGGAAAGATGAAAAAACGGCGGCAGCGGCGATGAAGTGAAATGTTTTTTGTCTTTGCGTAGGACGGACGCTGGGCATTTGGCGCCTAGTGCGCCGGGCGCGATGCAAACATTCAATCGGGGCGCGACGCCCGGCGGCTTTCAATGGCACCAATTTTACCTATTGGAAGGTGAAGATGACGCACACCTCAAGTCAATCAATAGAGGCGTGTGGGTCGTGGGCGAGAACAAGTTTGAGGTGGCAAAGCCAAATGAGCCAACCGCGGCGAAGAGAAGAAACTATATGCCAATGATGTGGCCGTGAGTGCTTTTCATGAGGCATTCAATGATAGAGTGTTTGAGCAAGTCAAGTCACTCACCATTGCTCATGAGATTTGGAAGAAGCTAGAAGAGCGCAATGAGGGGGCAGAAGGCGTCAAGCAAGCAAAGGCCTATATCAAGCTTGAGCAATTCAATAGCTTCAAGATGGAGGAAGATGAGACCGTGCGCTCTTGAGATGTTTCACCGCATGCAAGTGTTGGTGAATGATCTCAATGCTCTAGGAGAAGAGATCAAGGACAAGACCTTCAACATGAAGTTCTTGAGATGTTTGCCCCAGCGGTTTGGGATGTTCATCACCGTGCTAGTGAGGTCAAATTTGAAGGATTTGACTCCCAACCAATTGCTTGATGAGGTCATGACCGATGACTCCTATAGAGATGACAAGAAAAAAGCAAGAGCTCATCAACAAGGCAAACAAGAAGGCAGTCAAGGATGAAGAGAAAAAAGAGGACAAGAAGAGCTTGGCACTCAAGGCTAGCTCATCATCAAAGGACAAGAAGAAGAAGGAAGAATCAAGTGATGAAGAGGATGGCACCTCTACAAGTGGAAGTGAAGTGGATGAGCAAATGGCTCTCTTTGTGAGAAGATTGAGGAAGTTTGTGAAGAAGAACTACATCTCCAAGAACAAAAAGAAGCAATCATCCAAGAAAAGAAGACCAAGGATGGCAATAATGAAGGCAACATGACATGCTTTCGTTGCCATGATGATTGTCACTTGATTGCCGAGTGCCCATATGAAAGTGATGATGAGAAGGGCATCAAGAAAGCAAGGAAGAAGAATGATGCCAAGAATGAGAAGGAGAAGAAGCCCAAGAAGAAGAATGAGTCACATGTGGCTATGTGGGATAGTGATGGCTCATCCTCTTCAAGTGATGAAGAAGAGGAGAAGAAGAACAAGAAGAAGGGACAAGCTCACCTTGCTATGCATGACAAGATCTCTCTCTTCGACACTCCCTCCTCATGCTTCATGGCTAAGGCCACCAAGGTACAATCTATCACTAGTGATGATAATGATGATAGTGATAGTGATAGTGATGATGAGGAGCAAACACTCACTAGGGTGGAATTGCAAAGCATGTTTGATGATTGCATTGTCATATTCAAGCAAAGTAGGAAGGAATGCAAGGGCTTGCGTAAGGAAACAAAGAGCCTTAAGTAAGAACTTGATGAGCTTCGGACATCTTATGAGAAATAGACCATTCTAAGTTAGAGAAACCTTATTCCTCTCTACTTGATGAGCACAAGTTGTGCTTAGTTGTTGAAAATGTGGATACATACAATGCTAGCATCATGTGTGACATTCTTGTTGATGAATCAACCCCCAAATAAGAGACCTCCACTAGCTCTATCACTAGCATATCCATCTCTAGTGAAGATAGTGACAACCCTATGCTTATTCATGAGAATGCTTGTTTAAAGAGGGAAGTAAAGGAGCTCAATCACACCTTGGCTAAGGCCTATGGTGGTGAGGACCGCTTGTTTATGTGCTTGGGTAGCCAAAGGGCATCCTTATACAAGGAGGGCTTAGGCTATATCCCCAAAAAGGCAAGGCCGCCTATGTGACTCACAAGACTCGTTTTGTGAAGAGCAATGGTAGCGATTGCAAAGCTTGCAAGCAAGTTGGTCATTTAGAGCCAAAGTGCATGAACAAGAGGACCAATGTTTCTTCCATCAAGCTTGATCATTAATATATGCTTGTGAAGAAGGACAATGGTGTTCGTGCTAGGTACATTGGTACACCATGGATGGGCTCAAAGAAGAAAGCCATTTGGGTACCAAAGGCCTTGGTGACTAACCTTGAAGGACCCAAGCAACATTGGGTACCTAAGAAGAATTGATCTTATTTTGTTGGTCAATTACCGTCTTGGGAGGAGAGCATTGGATAATGGATAGTGGGTGCACTCAACACATGACAGGGGATTCTTATATGTCCAAATCTATTAGCATCAAGGGCATTGATGAATATGAGTCAATCACATTTAACAATGACAAGAAAGGCAATATGTTGGGGCTAGGCAAGATTGCTATCACTCAAGAGAAAAAGCTTGTCAAAGGTGTTGCTAGTTGATCATCTTGATTACAACCTATTGTCGGTTTCTCAACTTTGTGACCATGGGTACAAATGCATATTCACAAGCTAAGAAGTTGAAGTGGTTAGTGGTGATGGTGCAAATATGATCTTCAAGGGATTTAGATATGGTGATCTCTACCTTGTTGACTTCAACTCAAAAGAAGCCAAGTTGACAACATGTTTACTCTCAAAGGCTAGAAAGGGTGGTTGTGGCATAGAAGGCTTGGTCATGTTGGAATGAAGCAATTGAACAAGTTGATGAAGCATGACTTGGTTAGAAGCTTGAATGATGTAAAGTTTGAGAAGGACAAACCTTGTGGAGCATGTCAAGCCGGCAAGCAACATGGCAATGCACATCCAACCAAAAGTACAATGAGTACAAGCAATGAAGCATGACTTGGTTAGAAGCTTGAATGATGTAAAGTTTGAGAAGGACAAACCTTGTGGAGCATGTCAAGCCGCATAAGCAACATGGCAATGCACATCCAACCAAAAAAGTACAATGAGTACAAGCAATGCATTTGAGTTGCTACACATGGACTTGTTTGGGCCAACATCATACTCTAGCATTGGTGGCAACAAGTATGGTTTTGTCATAGTTGATGACTACACTAGATACACATGGGTATTCTTCTTGCATGACAAGAATGATGTGTTTGAGCTTTTCAAGACATTTGTCCGAGAAGGGTTCAAAATGAATTTGAGACATCAATCAAGAAGATTAGGAGTGGCAATGGAAGTGAATTCAAGAACACAAGAATTGAAGAGTTGTGTGATGAGCTTTGAATTGGACATCAATTCTCACCAAGGTGGTTCCTCAATCCAATGGTGTAGTTGAGAGGAAGAATAGAACCTTGATTGAAATGGCAAGATCAATGCTTAGTGAGTACAATGTTAGCCATTCTTTTTCACAAGTCAATCAGTTAACCCTATTGTAGGGGTCTCTATTGCCATGGGATGCTTGGCAAGACACCCTATGAGTTGCTTAATGGAAGGAAGCCCAACATTGGATACTTTAGAGTCTTTGGATGCAAATGCTACATTCTCAAAAAAGGCACAAGATTGGGTAAGTTTGACAACAAATGTGATGAAGGGTTCCTAGTTGGATATTCAACCACAAACAAAGCATATAGAGTTTTTCCCTGGAGATTTGGTGGTGGCAATCTTGAAGAAGTCCATGATGTGGAATTTGATGAAAACCCAAGCCTCTCAAAATGAAGTTGAAAATCATGATGATGTGAGTGGTTCCAACTTGGAGAATGCAATGAGGAACATGGATATTGGTGATATTTGGCCAAGGCAAGAATGATGATGATGATGATGACACTCCATTGCCTACCACTACAATTGAGATCAATGCCATGGGAATGAAGCAAGCACTAGTGGTACACAAGATGAAGATCTAGAGCAACAAGCTAGTCCAACTCCTCATCCTAGTCATCAAGGTGAGCAAGTGATGCAACCATCCAACATTGCAAGAGATCATGTTGTGATCAAATTGATGTTTGACATCAATAGTGGAGTGGTTACTAGAAGAAGATTGGCATCCTCTTTTGTGCTCACCATGCCTAAACACAAGAAGAAATATAAAATATTGAAAATGCACTCAAGAAGGAAGATTGGATCAATGCCATGCATGAACTTTTGAACTGTTCATCAAGAGGAATGATGCATGTCATTGGTGGAAAGGCCAAAGGACCCAATTGATAGGAACCAAGTGGGTCTTCAAAACCCACAAGATCAAGATGGAATTGTGGTTAGAAACAAGGCAAGGCTAAGTAGCTCAAGGGTACAAGCAAAGCATTTGAGTTGCTCTTGGACTTTGGAGAGTCCAACATGCACCGGTTCTACTCTAGCATTGGTGGCAACTTGATGGTTTTGTCATAGTTGATGACTACATAGATACACATGTGGTGTTCTTTTTGCATGACAAATGGATGTGTTTGAGCTTTTCAAGACATTTGTTGAATGGGTTTAAAATGAATTTGGACATCCATGTGGAACAGTGACAATGGAAGGGTTTTGAAGAACAAAAGAATTGAACCATGTGTGATGAGCTTGAATTGGACTTTCAATTCTCACCAACCAAGCACCTCAGAGCAATGGAGTTGAGAGGAAGAATAGAGATTTGATTGAAAAAGGGTTCAAGATTAGCAAGTACAATGTTAGCCATTCTTTTTTCACCAATAAGATCAACAAGGACTTGTTTTGTTGCAAATCTATGTTGATGACATGGGATCTTTTGGCAAGACACCCAAGAAGTTTTCAATGGAAGTTTAGCCAAACATTGGATACTTTAGAGTCTTTGGATGCAAATGCTACATTCTTGGAAAGGCACAAGATTGGGCAAGTTTGACAAGAAATGTGATGAAGGGTTCCTAGTTGGATATTCAACCACAAGCAAAGCATATAGAGTTTGGAACTTGGGTAGTGGCAAGCTTGAAGAAGTCCATGATGTGGAATTTGATGAAACCCAAGGCTCTCAAAATGAAGTTGAAAATCATGATGACGTGAGTGGTTCCAACTTGGAGAATGCAATGAGGAACATGGATATTGGTGATATTCGGCCAAGGCAAGTTGATGATGATGATGACACTCCATTGCCTACCACTACAATTGAGATCAATGCAAATGAAGCAAGCACTAGTGGTACACAAGATGAAGATCTAGAGTAACAAGCTAGTCCAACTCCTCATCCTAGTCATCAAGTGCAAGTGATGCAACCATCCAACATTACAAGAGATCATCCAATTGATCAAATTGTCGGTGACATCAATAGTGGAGTGGTTACTAGAAGAAGATTGACATCCTTTTGTGCTCACCATGCCTATGTAGCACAAGAAGAATCGGAGAACATTGAAAATGCACTCAAGAAGGAAGATTGGATCAATGCCATGCATGAAGAGTTGAACAACTTCAAGAGGAATGATGTATGGGAATTGATGGAAAGGCCAAAGGACTACAATGTGATAGAAACCAAGTGGGTCTTCAAGAACAAGCAAGATCAAGATGGAATTGTGGTTAGAAACAAGGCAAGGCTAGTAGCTCAAGGGTACACTCAAGTAGAGGGTCTTGACTTTGGAGAGACCTATGCCGGTTGCTAGACTTGAAGCAATTAGAATCTTGCTTGCTTATGCATGTGCTCATGACATCAAGCTCTATCAAATGGATGTGAAAAGTGCATTCTTGAATGGCTTCATCAATGAGTTGGTGTATGTGGAACAACCCCGGGTTTTGAAGATGAAAAGTATCCCAACCATGTTTACAAGTTGAAGAAGGCTTTATATGGCTTGAAGCAAGCACCTAGAGCATGGTATGAGAGGTTGAGAGATTTTCTCCTCTCTAAAGGGTTCAAGATGGGCAAGGTGGACACCACTCTCTTCACCAAGAAGATTGGCAAGGACTTGTTTGTGTTGCAAATCTATGTTGATGACATTATCTTTGGGTCAACCAATCGCCATGGTTTTTGTGAAGTGTTTGCAAAGGTTTTGGCCAATTAGTTTGAGATGTCAACGCTTGGAGAGCTCAAATTCTTTCTTGGTCTAAAAATCAAGCAATTAAAAAAATCAATGGTAGTGTTCATTAGTCAAGGCAAGTACATCAAAGACATGATCAAGAAGTTTGATCTACAAGATGCCAAGTCAATGTCCACACCAATGGCAACCAATGGAAGCCTAGACCCGATCCAAGTGGCAACATGGTTGAACAAAAGAACTATAGGTCTATGATTGGAAGTTTGCTCTATGCAACCGCATCAAGACCGGACATAGCATTTAGTGTGGGCATGTGTGCTAGATATCAATCCGATCCAAGAGAAAGTCACCTCAAGGCAACAAAGAGAATTGTGAGGTACTTGAAGGGCACACAAGATATTGGACTATGGTATCCAAAGGGATCCAAGTTTGAATTGATTGGATATTCGGATTTCGACTATGGAGGGTGCAAGATCAATAGAATGAGCACAAGTGGCACATGTCAATTCCTTGGAAGGTCACTAGTATCATGGTCTTCAAAGAAGCAAAATAGTGTTGCTCTCTCAACCGCCGAAGCCGAATACATTAGTGCGGGAAGTTGTTGCACTCAATTGCTTTGGATGAGGTCAACATTGAAGGATTTTGGATTCACATTTGACAAAGTCCCATTGTATTGTGACAATGAAAGTGCAAGGAAGATGACCCAAAATCCGGTTCAACATCCAAGAACAAAGCACATTGATATAAGGCACCACTTCATAAGAGATCATCAACAAAAAGGTGACATTTGTATCATGGGCATTGGCACCGAAGATCAACTAGCCGACATATTCACCAAGCCACTTGATGAGAAGAGGTTTTGCATGCTAAAGGGAGAATTGAACATTATTGACTTCTCCAACTTGAGTTGATGCACCCCACTTATATGACATGCCTCTCCTTCGACAAATCCCAAGGTACAAGTTGGTTGTCATGGCATTCATATTTAGCTAAGGACTTGTTAGTGCATCTAGACATCATGCATGCTTATTAGGCTCATTCATGGAAAATAAAATGCTTTCAATGTATGTGTGGCACCACTATTGCTTTGATTGGTTCTATGAACTAGTGGTGGCATATAACATGTTTATGTGCTTGCAATCCTAGTGTCAACTCTAGAAAATGAGCTATTGATGTGTATTCTAACATGGTGCAAGATAACCCTTATGCATATGAGGTGTGAAAAAGCTTGTCCTTGGTTCAAACTTGAATACATGGAAAGACAAGTGATCTAGATGAGACCACATGTGATACTTTGATTGACTTGATTTCTCTCATTTACACCTTTTTGGTGATTGTTGACAAAGGGGAGAAATAAGTCACAAAGATGTTGGAAAGGATCACACAAATAGGGGGAGCAAGCTCATAGACTATTTGTGCATTTGTATGTGCATGATCATAATGAAATGTTGCATTGGCAATCTAAATTCAATATTCATGATTGCTTGGTGTATGCTAGTTTTGAAAAATTGTTTGGTGTATTGACCAACTAGCATGCATAGGATGTATCTAGACAAAGCTCACATTTTAGCCTATAATGTTGATCTCATGGGGTATGTTGAGTTTTGATGATTGTCTAGTTACATTGATGCTAAGGACTCCGATGGTTTCACGCTTCAAAGGTCCGAATTCTAGAACCTTAGCATCTCTTTTTGGTATTAGTATCTCTCCCCAAGATTTCTATCCATACATATGTGCCAAATTGATCCAAACACATGGAAGCACATATGTAGGGGAGCTACTACTACTAAAAACCGAACCTTGAAATGTTTGTCCAATCCTTGATTCATGATCAAAATGCTATGGGCAAGCAATTCAAGTTCAATTGAATTTTAATTCAAATCTTTGTGAGTTTGGTTGTCATCAATTACCAAAAAGGGGAGATTGAAATCTCATGTTTGGTTTTGAAAATTGATGACACACTTGTGGACTAATCCTTTGCTCTAAGTGATGACTATGAGATAGGATTAGATGGATGACAAGGAGCATGATGATCATGAACATGGGCGATGATGATGGACATGGTGGATCATCAAGCTTCGGTGATCGGCTTGAGAGGAACCCGGGGAGATCAAGGCAAAGGTATCTTGATAGGGTTTTTCTTTTCGGTGATCAAGACACGATAGAGCGTGTGATCACATTATAGGATAGATAGCCGACTATCAAGAGGGGATGCCGCGACAATCCTTTGGTGAAGTGCTTCTAGGTCCAATTGACTTGCATATGCATTTAGGATTGAGGGCACTAACTTCGTTCTTGTCTAACCGATCGCGACATGCTAACACTAGTGCTCATGGGACACATTCAAAGTGTTGGCAACTCAAGACAAGAAAGCAAAACTTGGAAAGATGAAAGACGGCGATCTTGGCGATGAAGTGGAATGTTTTGTGCTGCTTGTGGGAGGGCCGGGCATTTGGCGCTGGCGCGCAGCGCGGTGCAAACATATTCAAATCGGGGCGCTGGCCGCGTCCGGCTTCTGCGCTGATGCGGCCCAAATCAATCCGCGCGTCCGCGCCGTGAAGAAATCGTCGTCGAAGTTTTCAACAGCGCCGACGCTGGCGCTGGCGCATCCCAGCGGCGCCGTCTGCTTGATCCGATGAGCATGTCGGGGAGGCCCCGCCGGACGCGGCGCTGGCGGCGTCGGCGTTGGCGTGGCGGGCGTGCAATCAAGACCGCTGGCGCGTCGGCGCGAAAGCTGGCGCGTCGGCGCGACGGCGAAGAAGGGGACTTTTGGCCAACGGCTCTATTTCGACTTGGGGTCTATATATAGTGGCTTGGCCGGTCATTTGAGGTCTCTCTTGCACATTTCAATAGCCTAACTCATTTGTGAGCTTGTGAGACTCCTCTCCACTCATCCCCTCACTCTAACTTCGAATCTTGAGTGAGATTGAGAGTGATAGAAGTGCATTGCTTGATTATTCTTGCATCTAGAGGCACTTCATGCTTGGAGAAGCTGCGGGATCTTGTTTCTCTTGGGAATTTGCTTGGTTCCCTAGCGGCTTGGAGCAAGAGGCGGCGTTGAGCTCAAGTGGAGCTTGTTTGAGGCCACACCGGTGGTGAATGTGAGGGGTCGTTCCTTACCCCGCGGGAGATTCGTAAAAGGAGCACTAGTGGATTGCTCGTGGCTTGTTGGACCCTCTCTTGTGATCGTTTGCTTGAGCTCACATAGGGGATTTGGCACCGGCCATTAAGCTTAGCATACGTCAAGTGAGTGTGTCACCACAACGGGGACTTAACGTGCCGGCAAGCACGTGAACCTCGGTGAAAAATCATCGTGTCACTTGTTCTTGCTCGTTGGAGATTTCTTGGTGATCACGGTGATTGGCTACGACCTCGACACTACACCGGTGGTATTGTATTCTAGCACCTCTTTGCATTACTTAGTAGCATATCTTGTCAGGGTGCTTAGTTGGTAGCTTGTGTAGCTTGCTTAGTCTTGTTTAGCTCCTAGTGGTTTTCTAGTTAGAATTGTTGCTTACCTAGGAGTAAATTAGCGACATAGCCTTTGTGTGGATTAGAGACAATAGAATTGAATTGTGGCTTGCTTAGCTAGTTGAAGCATTGCTTATTTGCTACGCCATCTTATTGTCTAACCCGGTGCTTAGAGTTGTTGCAAGAATTTTTAATAGGCTATTCACCCCCCCTCTAGCCATTAGGACCTTTCACCTTCCCGGCGGCGCTTTGTCGCGCGTCCGCACGTACCTTTCCGTGGCGCGACCCCCATTCCCGAGGCGGCGCTTCGTTGGCGGATCCGGTGGCCGGGCGGGGACTCTTTGGCGGCGGATCCGGTGGCCGCGAGCTCGGGCCAGGGATCCGGCCGCCACGAGCTCGTCTTGCGCGGGACGCCCATCGGAGGAAGGAGAAGGGTCTTTTACGGAATTTTATTTCACTCTCGGGGTAGGTTACGTAAAATTACCCGAGACAAGAAATTTTAGATTCAGCCACTGGTAGATTTCAATAAATTTTAGGGGTCCCGATGTAAAGTGTCAACAATAACGTTGTTTTACTGATTACCCGTTCTTGGTCCCAATCCTACAACCAAACATGAGGCGGAGTCGCTCCGACCCCCAAAATCGGGATTGAAACCAAACAAGGGCGAGCCGCTCCGTCCCCAAAACCGAGGGACGGGCGGCTCCATCCCGGTCCCCGAGAACCAAACACACGGTCCGGTGTTTGGTCCGATCCCTACCAGAAGCCACGGGAGCGCCTTCCGCCCCTCTGCATCCACGTCCAAGCATTGTCTTTGTTAAAACCACTTCGATGTACTCCCATTTCCTCCTCCATCTCTTTCCTCGTCCTTAGTGTTTCTTCTCGGCCTCGAGGCGCTCCCTTTTTTTCGTCCACCCCTCGCCCGCTAGATCAATTGCCACATAGCGTGTCAACCAAATTCAAAACCCAAACAAAGCATCCACCACTTCACCCTCCTTGGCGGCGTTTACGCTCATTCATCCACTGACGTCCGGCGGAGGAGTGGAGTGCGAGGTTAAATCTTTGCGCTACGCACATACCGACCCTTCAAGAAATAATGCATTTTTTACCGAATATCCGTCTATTAAATTCATTTTCTCTCGGCGTCATGAAGGTACTCATCAAACGTTAAAGGCAAAGCAAAGTTGAGATGAGGAGGACAAGAAAGAAGAAGCCTCAGACGATCGACGAACGTCCACGGCCACTCGCAATGAGGTAGGCGTTCGTTCTATATCCTTTTGCTTCTTTAATATTTTTTTTGCGTGACGAGAGAAGAAAGCCGGCCCCTGTTAACCTAAGTTTGTACAGTATTAATTTACACTTGTTGCAAACAAATATAGATATAAGCCATTTTAGTTTGGTATGTATGTAGGATCCTTATGTAATACTTGTAAAGAACAATACATTCAACGGTTCCTGCCTTTTTACGGTTGATAGATATATGATGATTCAGGTGATAGATATATGATGATACCATGCTATTCCATGAGCCGTTTAACAATTAAGAGAAAAAAATAGATCGACACCATATACTAGCTATTATGTTGTTTCTTTGACATAAATAATTATAGCACATCCTAATAATGCTAATAGTAACATGAAATATAAATACAGCTTTTAAGATCAATTATTAGCTAGTATAATCTATTTGTACCTTATTATCTTTTGTCTAACCATTTTTATTTTTTTATACCGCAGGAGCTTTATTTGGATTGGATGGTATAGGAAAATAGTATGAGGAGCAACTGGCGATGCACCTGGGGCACTTTTGAATGGTAGGTTGACTTATGAACTCCAGAATGATATATATGGAATGTCAGGAGCTATATTCCAGTCTTATGAAATTGTCTATATATGATTCATGTCTTATGAAATTGTCTATATATGATTCATGTCTTATGAAATTGTCCGTGATGCCATTTACGCGTTGCCATTTTTGGGTTGGCAGAAGATAGATGTCTTATGAAAATTGTCCAAACATTTAAGCATCGTCATTTGTACAATGTGTAATGCAAATAGATGGTGTGGGTCTCGTGGTCGTGATGCCATTTACGTGTTGCCATTTTTTGGGTTGGCGTAAGATAGATGTCTTATGAAAATTGTCCAAACATTTAAGCATCGTCATTTGTACAATGTGTCTGAAATAGATGGTGTGGGTCTCAGGGTCCAGGTGGAACATTATCTCAACGAGGTTACGTATGGCGCATAATGTGGTTCATGACAATGAAACCTTTGGCTCTAAGGTAAGAAACCTGAAGAAGAAATACTTCAAAATCCTTCGCGTTACCCGGTGATCATTTGCCGAAAGCGAGAACAAGGTGTGTTTTCTTATTACCTGTGGACAACTCCTGTTTTTCATGCCCTGTAGCAATGTGTTAGCCTATTCTCTACTTCCTGTTTTGCAGCCTCTTCAGATTGAAATTCCTCCATATATTAGTTTTATGGAGAAGATGTTCGCCGGACATGAAATGAGAGGGGTTGAAGAAGACATCGAGGGTGGCAAAAACGAGGATGGCTACACCACTGGCACTAGGACTCCACGAAGCGGTAGCAACAAGAGGAGCTTCCACAGTTTTAGCACTCGCAGCTCTGGTACTACTACCAGCAAGAAGTCGAAAAGCCTTTTTCGTGAGGTGACCGAGCGACTATCCCGCTTCAACACCATTATGGAGAACAAGGCTTCAACGACAGAAGAGAAGGATAAAGAGGCAGCAATGGAGGTTGCCAAGCAAGCCAGGGTAATCCAAGTGCTTCTTAGGGTCCAGCAGCTGATACATGAAACCAAGAATCTAAACCTTTTGGTCGGCGGCCTGAAGGTTGTTCTTACAGAAGGTGTCATGCTGGTCTTTGAACTGGCGGGAGAGGAAGGACAACTTGCCATCCTCAAGGACTTGTCACCCAAGTAATTTGTGTTGTATAATTGTGATGTAATTGTGTTGTGCAACTCTATGGCCTTTTGAATGTCAGGTTGCATTTGAACTCTTGGAACCCAATATATAACTTTAGTAGTTAGTACTTTAGTAGTAGTTGGTGGCATCCGGAACAATTAGTGATGCCACCCGTGAGACTTTTGAATGGTTAGGTTGACTTATGAACTTGAAAATGGTATATATGGAATGCCCTATATTCCTGTCTATGATTCTGTCTTATGAAATTTTACGTGTGATGCCTTTTTGTGTTGCCATTTCGGGTTGGCGAGAAAGATGTCTTATGAAATTGTCCAAACATTTAAGCATCGTCATTTGTACAATGTGTCCGAAATAGATGGTGTTGTATCCACTGCTGCACCTTATCAATGTGTTGTGGACAATGGTAGAGATGGGAGACACAAGTATCGACATTTTTTTGCATTTTTTTTTTTTTGTCATGACCACATTGTTGTGATGTATGGTCATTCAAAAGTTTCAAATGATTTTGAGGATGTGGTAATGAACAACTCTCACAAGGTTGAACATTCATCACTAAGTGATCTGGACATGCATGTGTTGTGCATAGGCACTTTAGTTTGGTTTATAATGGTGTGAAAAAATTCAAATGATTACGAGGAAGTTGGTGATGCCCATCATCATATAGTCATCTTTTTTAAACTTATTAACACACTTGTTCCAACTATGCTTGTAGTTATTACAATTTGAAACTTGTCAACGGAGGTCTACCATGATCTTACCACAATTTTCTAAACTTACAATATTACCACATGCTCAAAATCATTTGAAACTTTTTTGGGTGGGGGGGGGTTGTCAATGGAGGTCTACCATGATGTTGTGTGTATTTTTCGATTTTTTTTTTAGAACAAGTTTATCTCTAAGATAAATAAATATTTATGAAAGTACCTCTAATGTTAAAATAAGTCATAACAAAATCCAACTACTAAAAGACCCAAAGCTAGACTCTACCACTTGCGGACGACGTCGTCACCCCGCTTAAGCTCGCCAACTTTGTTGGCACTCTCTCACACCGCGTAACCCGGCGGTTTGAGAGCATGCGATCGGCGATGATCGATTTCAACTGCACACTACGACCGATGGAAAGCCCCTTGCACGATAACCGCTTTCTGCTTTCGACTCGCTCCACGGAACACAAGGCCACGCTTCCTTTCCGATCGTGGAACCCGGAACCACCGCCCACAGACAACGGTGACCGGACAACTGGACGGACTCTCATACTATGTTGCAACTAGTGTTTATTTGTCTCTTACTTGAGTTAGAATTTGGTTGGGAGAAGTCGATCGCCGTGGAGAAAAAACAGAAAAGAAGCTGAAAAATGGTGACCGGTTATTTGGACCGGGGACGCCGGGGATTCTGAACGGCGCGCGTCAGTCAAGCTGAGAAGTCATCCTGGACTTCTCTGGTGTTGATCTGTGGGTCCGGTCGATTCCTGCCGGTGCGTCCCGTCAATTGAAATGAAGTGCGGATTCGTCTAACTCTGACATGTGGGGCCGCCCTACCTTCTCCTCCTCATTTCAATCCGACGCCCAACTCTGACATGCTAATAGTAACATGAAATATAATGTACAATTTAAGATCAATTAGTAGCTAGTATTATATATTTGTACCTTATTATCTCCCTTGATCTGCGTGAATACACAGCCATGACCACTAGATTTTTGTATGGTTGCATTATGCAATCGCATGCAATTGAGCAATACGAGCAATACTTACTCTCCTTCACACTAGGAGTCTTGCATGGCTGCATGTTGCCAATTTGTGACCGCGAGAATAATTGTTCAACTTGTTTGCTTCCCTCCACGCACACAAAGCTCATAAACTCATTACCAGTAGCCGATGCTAAATTGCAAATCTACACATAGGTGGCTGTTGAAGTAATGATTTGTCCATTCTTCTTTGATCTATTTTTTCTTCGGCTAATTTAATTAGGTTGTTCATTGTTGTCATTAGTTTAGTTTTCACATAGAACTTGAACAAACAAAGACGTCTCCATAAACTTTCTATACTATTTTGGTTAGTAGTTATTACTGTAGCAGTGTGGTTTTAGGGGCTATTTGGTTGGGAATCTAACTCGCCGCATGCGCTGTGGCGCGTTTAGTTGGCTAAGGTTTTCGGCGGCAGAATCGGCCGCCTAAGGTTTGGCGAGTTTTAACGAAGAAACGATGAGTGGCGGCCACAGCTAAAAAAGGAACCAAACACCCGCAAAGCATGCATGGCCGCCGAAGGTTTGGCGAGGCGACCATCGGCCACGAACCAAACACCCCTTAAATTGCCCTCCCCTACGCACGCAGGATGGCTCCGCCACTGGCCGTGTAGCTCTTGGTGCCGTCGGGCCTGACGCTCGTCCAGTAACTGGAAGTGTCCTGCCTGTCGGAGAGGAGGATCATCCTAGCGACGACGTTCTTCTCCCGGCAGCCAGCGAGCACCATGGAGCGCAAGCCTATGCACTGGCCGATGTCGGTGCCGACACGACACTATGAATCTGTCCGGGACGCGCCCCTCGTGACGGCCGGGTCAGCGTGCTCAGGACCAGCCCGCTGTTGGCTGCTGGGGGCCTGCACTGGCCCGGTCGGACGCTCCAGCAGCTCGTGCTCGTCGTCTCGGTACTCACAAGGATCTGGAAGATTAGAAACCGCTCTTTTTTTCCTTTATTAATCCAGAAGAAGCAATTTGTCTTTGGGCTGGATTGATCATCGTATACGCCACGGAATACTACACTACCCATGAATACAGCCCTGTGCATTCTGACGCCTGACACTGTAGAACCGCGCTGCGACCAATGATAGAATCGGGCTGGCTCTGGGATACAAGTCGATGATAATCCCCATGCTTGCCGGCGCCGTCGTCATCTACGTCAGCTTCACCATCGCAGCGATGTACTTTATATCGAGAAGGAATTGGCTGCATCAATTAGTACCGATAATATTATTACAGCCTATGATCTTGCTGGTAGCCGTAGAGATAAATTTAAAATGATAGATATCTAATTTTTTTCTTAGATGAGACTTAAGAAACATGCTACTATTATTTATGTGACTAAAAACAAGTTTATATGGCTATTGGTCATACTTTTGTTTTGTCCATTGCCCCCCTGTGCTCAATTCCTGGCTCCGCCCCTGTCAGCAACAATCCGGGCGGCATCGCGGAGATGGCGGGGATGAGCCACGAGGATCCGCGGAGAGGACCGGCGTGCTCGGCGTGGCGGGAACAACACCACGGCCGCCATCGGGAAGGGCTTCACCATCCGTTTCGCCCGCGCCCGGTGTCGCTCTCGCTATTTGGCGGGTTCATGAGCAGGGCGGACTGGAGCCGGGATGCACAAAGACTTTTTATTAGGATTCACACATAACAAGGATTCACAAGCCGCTTTGATTCAGAATTAACAAGGAGTAGCTTCTTACGTGAAAAGACCATTGTACTCTTCAAAATTAATTACACATTAGTTTTCGCCCCAATTGAATTTTGCTTCCTGTCCGTCAACTTAGGTCCTCTCATATGGTTCCTCCTACTTTTTAACCATTGAGTCTAACAAAATGGAGGGCTCATATTAATCCTAAACGTAGTAAAAAAAAATCTCTAAAAAATAATAACTAATTACATAGTGCATATCAGCATCGCCATCAAACATTTTAATCATAGAAAATGGTCGGCATAGAATATGTAGCGATTGGGTTCCACATATAGCTGAATAAGTATAAGTTTTATTTTCTCCAGAGAAATTGGCAAAATATACTAGGATACTCCATATTTGGAACTTATACTTCTTTGGAACAACGCCATTGCATTTTTTTTACACTCTTATGAAGATAAGCCTTTACAAACCGTGTATTCTGACAACTGTCATTATAATACTATAGGCATGTTTAGTTGGTAAAAAGCATACCCAAAAAGTGTTACACTATCCATCACATCATATCTCTTGACACATGGATGAAGCATTAAACATAGGTAAACAAAAAAACTAATTACAGTTTGTTTGAAAAGTGACAAGGCCAACGGCCCCATAGTGACACCAAAGGACATGCGTCCGGTCCACGGGTTCGGTGGTGACCGGACTCTTCGATCCATGCGTCGGTCGAAGCCTCGGCGGGGTCCCAAAAACATGCTCTTTGTATGCCGACCGGACCGTCCGGTCAGAAGGCCAGCGTCCGGTCAAGCGTCCGGTCGCTCCTTCCTGCGAGTTTCAGCATTTTGTCGTCGCCTTTGCTTAAACCTTGCTTCGCCTCTTGCCATATGTTGCCAACACGTCGAAGATGATCTCAATATCATGTATGTTAGCATGTCGCGATCGATTAGGCAAGAACGAAGTTAGTGCTCTCTAGTCTGTATGCAATATGCAAGTCAAATGACCTAGAAGCACTTCACCAAAGGATTAGTCGCGGCATCCCCTCTTAATAGTCGGCCATCTAGCCTATAATGTGATCACACTCTCTATAGTGTCTTGATCACCGAAAGAAAACCCTATCAAGTTATACCTTTGCCTTGATCTCCGGGTTCCTTCTAAACCGACAACCGAGCTTGACGATCCATCATGTCCATCATCATCGTCCATGTTCATGATCATCATGTTCCTCGTCATTCGTGCAATCCTATCTCTTAAGTCACACTTAGAGCAATAGGATTAGCATTACAAAGTGTCATCAATTTCCAAAACCAAACATGAGATTTCAGTCGACGACGACGTTGTCGATGCGGAGGAAGATGTTGCCGTCATTGTCGAAGAGGAGGATTGTGGCGTCCTCGATCCTGACGTCTGGGCGTGCCTGTAGGAGAAGCACGCTCGCTAGGAACGCTTGATCTTCACGTGGACGGTTGGGGAGGTGGAAGCCCACTGCTACGCCATGCAGTGGGGCGCCCTCCTCGAGCAGGAAGTCGTGCAGGAGGTCCGAATCTGCGGGGAGGTAGTAGTGGTGGAAGTACCTAACAATGCCGTAGTGGAGGCTCCACTCTAGCGCGGTCGACTGCAACTCGATGGCGTTGGCGATGATCTCGAGCTCCTTGTTGGTCGTGGTGCCCAAGTGTAGCTCGGCGATGAGGTCGTTGTATGTCGGCTCGTCGATGGCGTCCCATGGCGGCGGCAAGACAATTTGTCGGCACCCGGTCGCCCGGGGCCGCGTCGATGTCGATGTCGGCGGCGTCGTGGAAGTGACCGCACGGTGGGCACGCGGGGTCCGTGAGGCCTGCCGGGCCGGGCCGCTCGTCGTCATAGCGGCGGGCGAGGTCAATGGCCTCCTCCATCGAGCGAGGCTCGAACCACTCGAGCGTCGTTCGAAGTGTGTCGTGTAGGCCTCCCACGAAGAGGGTGACACGATGGCGCTGTCCCTCAAGATCCATGCGAATCGCATAGCTCTCGAAGGCGGAGATGTAGTCGTCCGGCTTGCCCTTACGGGAAGGAGGCGCGTACTCCCCTGTAGTGTCGGTGATGATGGGGGGTCCGAAGTCGCGTCGCTCTCGAGGAGTGCCTTGAGCACCGCGGTGAACTCTTACATCTCGGAAGCCATCGGTGGTGGGAATCGTCCTGGTCTCCGGATACCGGTATCCTGAGCCCGGTTCGATTTGGGCGGTTGTGACACGTCCAACGGTCGGCGAGGCGGAGAAGGTGGCGTAGGGTGCGGTGTGTCCGGCGGCCCGGTGCCTCGGCGGCGGCGCACGGGCGGCGGCGGTGAGTGGTGGCGTGGTGACAGCGGGGGCGGCCTTCGGTGGCGGCGGCGGCGGCGTGGCGGCGGCGGCGGCGGCCGGCGGCGGCGGCGGCGGTTGCGGTCGGCGGTGGAGTAGAGCGAGATAGATCTGAACTATTTTATTGCTTCCTTATCCCCAAAGTGATTACATACCTTTGCTTATATAGCCCGGCTAGTGGGACTTGTAACCTAAGCAATGTTCTATAAGGTTTCCTTATATGATTGGAATACCTTTTACAAGCAATATTTATTTATTTTCTAATAAGGGCCTTCCTTATAGATTGGAATATTCCCTTTTACACACCAAAAGACTAAGATAATCCTAACTTCAAGACGGCGAGTCGGAAGCGGGGAAGGGAAGGCAGTGACGACGGCGCGGGCGCAACCCCCGCCCCAACCCTCCCCCTTGGGTGGGCGGTCGTGGGCGGTTCAGGCCCACTTAGCCCGTCCAGGGCTGGCCCAATTCCGTTCATGACATCAATATGAACGGACCTTGCATTTTATACACCTATTGTTATTGTTGTGCTGCTGCTGTAGCTTCTCCAGTCCGATCACTTGCGTGCACCATCGAGTGAGTAGGTCTCCGAAACCCTTGTCTTTGAGATCCTGCACTAAGAGAAGGTGTGAATAAGCTTTTTGGGAAAGTGCGCTTTGTGCTTAGGATTTAAGGTTTAGGGTTTAGTGAATCCTCCATGATGGCTCATCTTTCGTCGTCAGGTTCGCAAGATCGTCAACGGGAATGTTCCACCATCGCTCATCAACGACCTGGATACCAGCCCCGTCTTCATAATCATATCCACAACCGTCCACATTTACAACCGTGATCTAATCTCTTCGTTCATATACTGTCTAATTTATCTGGTGTACGAGCTATGCTGACAACAATAGTCAAGTTCATGCTTTGCAATACGTAATCTTTTCTTGCAACTGCCATGCACGGTTAAATCACTGCTCCCTCGTGCATCCGCGCTGCCTGTAGACCTCCGTCCTGTTGAATGCAACGCAGCAGCTCCCTGCTCCCTACGCACTGAGGTTCCCTTGGACGGTGGCAAAAAAGCAAAGTTGCCCGCCTCTTCACAGCCTGCTGCAGCCGCACAAATCGCTGCGCGAGCCTGGCCAATGTGCCACACATGGTGCACAGATCGGTGCGCAAGCCAGGCCACTGTGCTGTGTGCATGCGCTTTTGTGAGGCTCTTCGAGCTGTCCAATCGTTCAGTCTTGGTACAGCAGTGCCACGCTGCTCGAGAGGTCATCGCTGTCGAACAAGGTCATCAGCATAACAAAGCCTGCAGACACATCAGCAAATACATATGTGGATGTGAGAGAAAAGAGGTGAGAGACGCTGCTTGGCGACGCAGCCAGCGCCGGGCGCTTGCACAGTTCCCAGTGGTCATGGGACCCGCCACTACTCTTTTCTCCCGTGACCTGCACCCATCCCCGCCACAGTGCCCAAGTTGGCAAGCTCTAGCACCTCGAAGTCTGGGAAGAATAATAGTTGGTGAGGTCCATATAAATAAATAAATCTTATTTGAAATAGAGAAGAGATTGTATTGTTGTACGGCTTGGCTGTTATGTTTGGCTATTATTGACGTGGCTTGGCTTATAGCCAAGTTTGTTGAACCTGCTCTAACAAAGCCTGCACTACTTGCAGCGGGACTGGTCAAGACAGCGCTGTACCAGGCCACGCCGCCGTGTAGACGGTGGCTCCACACACGTTTCGATGAGACCTGTCACTGAGGACGAGTCTGCACGTTTGCAATGCATGCCTGATGGCTATACGAGTCCGTATAGCATGCATGTTTGAAGCTGGTTTTTAATGGCGCCCGACGGGTGGGTGTTGGCATGCGTGGACTCTCCGATCGACAAGTGCGCAGCAGCATTCCTGTTCCTCGACGCCGCGCACCACCATCCAAAAGCCCTCTGGGGTTGCATTGAAACGTGAAACGTCTCTGCAAATCTGGCGCGATGTGGTGTGAAGCCGCTGCATCAGAATACGGGGAGTATGAGTACCATGGTGGGCCTAGTAGAGGCTGTAGATTGCGAGCCGATTGCAGCCAAGTCGTCGAATCACATGTTGTGTGCCATGTCTGGGAGAGCAGCGGAGCGGAGGTGACGAGTCGAGGGCGGCCCATGCAGGCAGTGCACGCGGACGGCTACCTGCAGCTCTAGCTTTCTCGCCATCTGCGCGCTGCCTGCTGTAGTGCATGCCGCAGCCCATTCCATCTGGCACGGCCATCCGCTCGCCTCCCGCCTCCCATCCGACCATGGACATGCACTCTGTACCAGTGCCAATGCAGCAGCGCCTTGCCGTCTGGCCGCCCTCTGCATCCACTTGCTCGAGCATGTCCATGCATTGGGCTATTAAAACCTCTACGCCGGTGCTCCCTTTTCCTTGACCTCAATCTCCTTGCTCTTCGTTCCCTTTCTTCTCGGTCTCTAGGCCACTCCCTCTTTCTGTCCGCCCTGCGCCCGCTAGATCAATTGCCACGCAACGCATCAACCAAGTTCAAACACCATCCACCACTTCACCTTCCTTTGCAGGCGTTTCTGGTCATCCATCGCTGCCGGTCCTGCGGACGGCGGAGGTGTGCAGGTTTGGTTCGTCTTTGCTCCATCACGTACCAGTGACTCTTCAAGAAATACTCCATTAAATTCATTTTCTCCCGCCGTCATGAAGGTCTTGCACTCATCAAGCGTTACCTTGGAGGCAAAGCAAAGTTGAGATGAGGAGTATAAGAAAGAAGAAGAAGCCTCCAGACCATCCACGAACGCCCACGGCCACTCTGCAATGGGGTATGCAATTCGTTTTTATATCCTTTTAACTTCTTTATTAATTTCTTAGGCAGAAGACACAAAACGATGCCGGTCCCGTTAACCTAACCCGGCATTAATTTACACTTGTTGTGGTGACAACAATATATACTCCCTCCGTCCCTTTTGTATGTATTTAGTACGATCCTTGATATATAATAATAATGTAAAGGACAATATATATGTACTCCCTCCGTCCCTTTTTGTTTGTTTCTAGAGAAGCGTATTTGTGAGGAAAACACGGTTCTCTAGAGACAAACATTTAGGGACAGAGGGAGGGAGTAGGTGTTTACCAATTAAGAGAAAATGCATTTGACACCATCATGTTGCATGCTGTAATACTAACTATCATGTTGTTTCTTTGGCATAAATAATTGTAGCACATCCTAATAATCCTAATAGTAACATGAAATCTAATGTACAGTTTAAAAATCAATTAACAGTATAAACTATTTGTACCTTACTATCTTTTGTCTAACCATTTTTATGTTTTTATACAATAGGAGGTTTATTTGGATTGGATGGTATAGGAAAAAGAGGGTGTTAGAGCTGGAGGCCCAAAAGAAGGAGCAGTCTCAAGAACCTGTAAGTTAGTTGGGATTGTGACGAAACTTATATTTTTTAATTTTTCTGATTTGCTGGAGCATTTTGGTTTTCATTTAGCTCTGATGAGTGCACATGTTGTTTCACACTTGCAAATTATAGATGTTCAACCTGGGAAGCGATGAAGCCGATGAAGTTGATGAAGCTCTTCCTGCGCACATCATGTCGACGGAGTTCATCGCCATGTTCAATGGCCTCTTCCCGCGCACATCATAGCGGCGCTCACCGAGCTGTTCAACCTGGGAAGCGATGAAGCCGACGAAGCTGATGAAGCCCTGATGCGCATGATCGGTGAAGGAGTAGACGACATCCAGGCAGGGGCGGCACAGATTGCTGCGGCATGACGCCCGTGACCGCTGCACGTCCAAGCGCACCACTAGTTCCTTAATGCATTGCAACCTTTTATTTCAGAACTTGTTTCACCTAACGGAGCCTGTTTTGCTCCCTGTTTCGTCTGTGTGGAGCCTGCGTTGCTCATCGTCGTCGTTCATGTTGTACCTGCACTGCTTACCGCCGTTTATGTCGAGCCTGCGTCGCTCATCGTCGCCCAGCATGCTGAGCCTGTGTCGCTCATTGTCGTCGCTGGTACCGGGCACCCTGTGTTGTATTTAAAGTTGAACTCAGCTAGCTGTCGTTGCAATGCAATCTACAGCCTGATCGGCAGGCTATTTGTTTACCTGTGGTTCTACACTGCTTGTCTACCCGTCCCTGCGCCAACATACCCTGTGAACGTCTGGATTGCCACTCGCTGTGCAGGCTGCCTCCCTCGTTGCAATGAGCGCATTACGCTATGCAACACACCACCGAGCATCTTCAGGTTTTTTTATGGATAATGAAAGTCTGGACATTTTGTCGTGGAACGTAAGAGGTCTAAATCAGCAAGCTAGGAGGGATACCGTTCATCAGCTGCTAGCCTGCTAGCAGCAACCACCTGCAACATCGCGTGCCTGCAAGAAACAAAACTTGCCCAGCTGCTCCAACATGATGCAGCATACCTTGGGGGATTTAGGCTTCGACAGTTTGCGTACAAGTCGGCTTCTGGCCCTTCACAAACAAGGGGTGGAATTGCCCTACTTTGGAACGACAACAAGGCAACCTGCACAAACATTGTCACCGGGGATTATCACCTATCTGCGACAGTGAAGTTCATAGAAACGGACGTCTCCTTTCTGCTGACCGTGGTCTACGGACCATCCCGTAGGGCAAACAAGCCGGCATTCTTGCAGGAGCTAAGATCGTTGAAGCCATCGACCGGCACAAGATGGCTCATCACGGGCGACTTCAATCTTATCTACAAAGCATCTGACAAAAATAATACGAGGCTTAGCCCAGCTCTTATGCGTCAGTTCCGTGAGGCAATCGATGACTGTGAATTAACGGAAATAACCCTGCAGAACAGAAAGTTCACTTGGAGCAACGAGAGGCAGTCACCACACTACCTTCAGTAACCACGTCCTAAATGCCCTATCAACTTCCCTCTCTGATCATTGCCCGCTTCTGCTCTCAAACCAGGCGGGGCCTAGAAGACCGCGATCCTTCAAATTTGAGAACTTCTGGACACATCTCCCGGGTTCATGGATGTGGTCAAGCGTTCATGGGAAGCTCCGATTCATCACCATGAGCTTTCCACGTGATCTACCACAAGCTCCAAAAACGGCAAAGAATCTAAGAGCCTGGAGCAAAGAGACCATCTGTGATGCAAAAAGATGTTCTTCGTGGCGCAGGAAGTAATCCTGAGATTGGACATTGCACAAGAGAGCCGTATTAAGCGACGCGCAGACGAAGCTAGATTGCGTATGAAGCTAAAGAACAAAATCCTGGGCCTCGCTGTAGTAGAAAGAGCAAGATGCCGTCAAGCTTCTAGAATCTCGTTGATAAAATTAAGTGATGTAAACACAAAATACTTCCACCGGAGAGTAAACGCGCGACGGAGAAAAAACCACATACAGAGGCTAAAGCGTGACAGCGGGTGGGCGTTAAACCATGAAGACAAGGCAGCTGTAATCCACGATCACTTCAAAAGTATCATGGGTCGGCTTGGTCCTAGGCAACACGACATCAAGCGGGATGAGTTAAGGCTTGGCGTATGGACCTAACGGGGCTCGATGCGGAGTTCACGAAGAGGAAATAGAGATGGCACTCAAAACAGATGCCGATCGATAAAGCCCGGGACCGGACGGTTTTCACAGGCGCCTTTTTCAGATCATGCTGGGAAATTGTGAAGCCCGACATCGTAAGAGCGGCAAACGCCTTCCACGATCTGAGGATCCAGAATTTATAGATCATCAATTCGGCAAATGTTGTGCTCATCCCGAAAAAAAGACGGCGCAGAGGCGGTTGGGGACTTCAGGCCGATTAGCCTCATCCACTCTTTTCGCCAAGCTGATTGCAAAAAGATACTAGCGTTGAGGCTAGCGCCACACATGGCGTCCATTGTATCCAGTTCGAGTGCCTTCATAAAAAAATGGAGCATTCATGACAATTACATGGCGTTCGAAACGCGGCACGAAGATACCGCAGGGCGAAGCAGCCCGGCAATTTTCCGAAGCTAGACATCACAAAAGCTTTCGACTGCATGCGATGGGAATACCGCTCTCCACCTCCTCGGCGTCTAGGCTTCCCCACTCGTTGGAGGGATTGGATTGCGGCCTTGCTTTCCACCTCCACATCAAGGGCACTTTGCTAAATGGGATCCCGAGCGCGCCAATCAAACATGGAAGAGGCCTACGACGGGGGAGACCCGCTGTCTCCCCTCCTTTTCGTCATCGCAATGGAGCCCCCGCAGAAACTCCTCGACCTCGCCTGCCGGCGAGGACATCTTTCAAGCTGCGGGGACAAATGGCAAAGCTAAGAGTGTCAATGTACGCCGACGACACAGCTATCTTCATCAAGCCAACTAGAAGGGATGTGCTCGTTATCCCGGCTACTCAACATGTTTGGGGAAGTCTCAGGGCTGAAGACAAACTTCCACAAATCAACGGTCATCCCAATCCGATGTGAGCGGATAAACCTCAACGAGATCCTTCTTTGGATCCCCGCCGGCACCACGAAGTTTCCCAACCAAATACCTAGGCCTCCCGCTTACTCACATGAGGCCGAGGCGGGTCGACTTTCGGCCGTTGATTGACAAAGCTTTGTCGGCAAAATCTCAATGAACGGGCGGGCGGCGACGTCAACCACGCCGAGGCGGCTCACCCCTGGTCAAGGCGGTGCTTACGGCGCAAGCAGTCTACTTCCTCACCGCGCTACGTTCACCTGAGGGAGTGCTCACCGATGTTGACCAACAGCGGAAAAAATTCCTTTGGGCAGGGGCCGAGGCCCTAACTGGAGGAAAATGCAAGGTCAACTGGCCAAGATCGGCCAGACCAAAAAATCGGGAGGATTAGGCATTCTTCACCTCGGAAGATTTTGTGAGAGCACTACGACTAAGATGGCTATGGAGGCGTGGGGCTCGGGGGGAACCTAGCGTCGGAAACTCCATGCACAAAAACGGACAACGGACAAGCTGCTGTTCGCGGCATCCACAACGGTGAAAATCGGCGATGGGGCCAAAGCACTCTTTTGGACAATGGCTTGGATTCATGGCCAGCGGCCGTGCGACATCGCGCCCCGTATCTATGCGATCTCTAGAAGAAAGAAACCTAACACTACAGCAAGCCCTGCGGAACAACACTTGGATTAGAGGCATCAACCAACAACACCGAGACTTCACTCACGAGCATCTGTCCGAATTCGTTAGACTTTGGCAGGAAACAACGCACATAGCCCTCACGCCAGGCGTCCAAGATGCTATCTCATGGAAGTTTGGTGCCAGAGACGAATACACGGCGGCATCGGCTTATCAAGCACAATTTTTTGGAGCAACCTACACAAACTTCGAGGATTTAATCTGGAAAGCTTGTGCGCCGCCAAAATGCAAATTCTTCACCTGGCTTGCATTCCAGAATCGAATCTGGACTGCGGATAGGCTACAGGAACGAAATTGGCCGAATCAACACATCTGCACCCTTTGCAGATCGCACCCGGAGACAAGAATCCACTTATTTACTGAATGCAGATTTGTTAGAAGGATATGGACACACATTGCCACCTGGGCTTCCAATGAAAATCTACACCCCAGATCGTGGCCACAAGGACAGTCACTACACAATTGGTGGACGATGTATGCCAATCACCGGCTCGGAGCAGAAAGGGAGTCCGAAGCTTAATGATGTTGGTGAACCGGGAAATTTGGATGGAGAGGAATGCAAGAGTCTTCCAAAGGAAAGAGGCACCTAGCTTTGTTGTTCTTTAGAGGATCAAGGACGAGGCGAGCATCCGGAAGGTGGCGGTGCAAAGCATCTTTTCGCCCTTCTTTTCGCCGCCCTCTTAATCCGTTTTAGGCTACCTTACGCTTTTTCCCTCCTTTTTGTATAGTTTTATTTTTCTTTGTTTTACTGTTTTCGCCGTCCGGCGAACACCTCCTTTTAATATAACGAGGCAGCTCTTACGCGGGTTAAAAAAAAAAAAACATTACAGATGTGTGGTCTATCTCGTGGTCATGATAAGTACTTATAGTTTGGCACCTAAATGCCGGGGAAAATATGACAATGAGATAGTGATTAAAAAGAGGAGTAAAGAAAAATGTGAAAACGGGTTAAATTTAGAAAATATTGGAAGGACAATGTGTACTGTCTACATATACCAATTGTTAAGCAAAATTTATGTGAAGGGTTAAATCTGGAAAATATCCAAAAGGGGTTGGGGAGGATTGAGATGGATATGACATGTAGGAGATTAAATCATCCGCAATTCTCTGACATGTAGGGGATTAAATCAGCCGCAATTCTCTGTAACCCTCCTGAACGAACAGTGCACAAATGATTTTTGGTCAATATAGGGTAGGCCTTTTACTTTGTTGATGATGTTACCTTGTTCAATTAGTCCCAAGTCCAAAGGGTAGACATAAACTTGAGGAAGGATGCCGCTGGTAGACAATTTTGAGAACCATGCTCTTTATAGAATGAATCCGTATGTACACATTGAGGGCCTTCCTTGCAAAAATAGTACTACCCTGATTCTTGACATTTGAATTCCTTTTTGGTCATGGGTACTACTAACACTAGTGTAATATCCTTTTCCCAAAATTAATGTTGATCGATGGTATGTTATAGCCATTGGTTGCATAGAAACACTAGTGCATATTTGAAAAGTCCAATTGAAGTCGCATCCCATCTTTCTCCTAGAGCACAATTTAAATATATACACAAGCCTGTACTAGCTCAACTGATCCTATGCCTCTTTTTCTTTTGCATGGAGTAATTATGACTAATAAGATTTTTCTAATGCAAGTTAATAAATATATTTTGCATGGACAATCTTCAAAATTCTCTTCTGCGATAACTTCCTAAAATTTTGCTTCCGCAACTTTAAAGTTGAAATGTGGTCATGTCGATTCGGCTAGATTGGGCGGAATTGACACGTGTTCGTCGACCGTTGGAGCTCCTGAGATGGCGTATGGGGCTGCAGCTTCTCCCCGGCGGTATGGGGCGGCGGCGGCACAAGCAACTAGATGGAGAGGAGGAGCCGTTGGAGGAGGGGAGGGGGGCGGCGGCCGGGGCGGCGGCGGAGGGGCAGGCGTGGCGTCTTGTGGGCTGGGGGCGGCGGCGGAGACCTGGAGCTGAAAGCGATAGATATATTTTATTGCTTGCTTATCCCCTAGAGATTACATGCCTCTTGCTTATATAGCCCGGTGTTGGTATTTCTAATGTCGTTATAACATAAGGTGGAGTTAATCTCACCTTAGGCCATATCCGTCGAGAGACACTCGGTGTGGTTCATCTCTTAACACTACTATGTGCTAGGTTGTCATCCCCAAGAGCAATGCTAGGAAATGCATAGGTGATACTTGTGAATGTGTTGTTTGTAATCTAAGAAAATAAATATAAAAAGTCTATCCAAGAAGTTTACGGATATAAATACCACTTTGTAGCATTTTCAAGGGAGTAATCCGGTTTTGTCATTTATATTCTACCATAGGGAGGAATAATTGAAAGGTGGGCACAAACATAATTAATAAGTGACATACTTATGAGAGATTACATTACTAGTGCTAACTTTAGCAGGAATAAACCAATATTGATAATAATATGATAATGATAAATAAAGGGAGAGGCATCACACACGAGACAAGGAATAACTACTAAAAGTTAGACTTAACATTGGACTACTTTAAGAGACGAGAATTCATCTATAGCATTCAATCTACTAAGTCATTACATCTACTCTATGGCATATGTTATCATCTATAGCATAGTAAACTCTAGATCATGTATCCGGACGACTACCAAGGAAAATCAAGAGCGAAACAAGATATTCCCCCGTACTCAATGTCCACTTGTCTTATAGGCGGAGGGTGGATTCCAAAGGACTCAACAGATTTGTCACTCCCGCGATCTACCACACGACCGGGAATATAAGGTGCATTCGCAGGTAAATCATATATAAGCACCACGCTTACATAAATATCTTTACCACCTAACCCACTCGAAAGTATTGAATTAGGCGCTCTACGAATAGATACATAAATCTATCATAAACTACATCTATATCAATCATACTATTAGAATAAAGTAAGAACATAGCAAACAAACACATATTATAAATAAAGTGCAAAGTCATAGATACAAGATAATATTAAATACCAGTAAAACTTGAAGATCAAGAACTGCAGGTAGGCACACCCGGCTCTAATTGAATAAATGCCGCTAATCAACTTGGATGAACTAGAACTAGAACTAGTAGCTAACCCTAATCTCCGGTGGAGATACTCTCTTCTACTTACGCTCGACTTGGTTGATGATGACTAATAATGAATTACAATTGAATTAGGGTTTAACCACGGGGGCGAGAGGTCATTCTTATATAGGCCTTGGTGATGAACGATGACCATTGGATCAAACCGACCTTCAATAACGGTGTAGATACAACCTCAAAGTCGGTTACAAACCGACCTAGAAAAAGCCGGGACAGGTGGGTCCCACCTAGCGGCCGTCCAAAATGAGCTTTGGCGGCCGCCGTGGGTTTACCTCCCTCGACCTCACGGTTCCTTCCGGTGTCCTCTCGGTACCTTCTAGAATGTTTTTAGTCCACTTTTCGGGTTGAGTTACTTCACGGTCAAGTCTTGTCATCATATCTCTTGTATATTAGGAACTTTCTCCATCTTTCTCTGCTTTTATCCTGTTAAGTCCCCGGAAATACATAAATCACCAAAACTCGTGGAACTTATTAGTATAAACCTCTAAACTAAGTATATATTCAATTTATGTCCTTATTTCATCTCTTGTTGACATATAAAAGTATAGGATAACAGGTGTCAACACGGCTAGTGGGACTTGTAATCTAAGCAATCTCTATAAGGTTTCCTTATACGTTCGAATACCTTTTACAAACATATCCTATTTATTTATTTCCTAATAAGGGTCTCCCTTGTAGATGAGATATCCCCTTGCACACCAAAAATTCCTAAGATAATCCTAACTTGAAGACGAAGCAAACTTGAACTCAGACGGGGGAGGGAAGGCGGCGGCGGCGGGCGCCCCTCCTGCGGGCGCACCCCCCCTCTCGGGACGGCGGCCGTCGCGTCAGGCCCATCTAGCCACTCTCGGGCTGGCCCAATTCTGGATCATGACATTTCCCCACCGTTCGACGAGGCGGCGCGTCCACGTGCCGCCCAACCCACCACGTAGTGGCGAAGGGCAGCCCGATCGGGGAAGTGACCACACCGGGCCCGGTAGAAGACGAGAGGACCGCACTTGTCATTGTCGCCGTTGCAGATACACGGGCGTCCTTGTCGGTGAAGGAGAAGTCAAGGTGGAGGTCGCCGAAGTAGATGCTGAACTTGAAGCTCAGCGGGGGCTGCACGAAGGGACGTTCCGCCCATGCACGGCGCATGACGGAGGCGCTGAGGGTCCCGGACAGCTCGATCATCTAGCGGGTCGGGGGAGGAGACGTGTAGGTGTAGGTCGTCGGCACTGTCACCTTAGCATGGAGCTGCCTGCAGTAGACGTGACGGAGCGACGTAGGCGGCGAGGAGGTGAAGTCGAGGAGGCGGCCGTAGAGGAGGTCGCTGGGCGTGTTGACGGGCGGCCCCAGCTGGATCTCCCTCGTCCATGCTGCACCAACGGTGACGTTGTCGATGCGGAAGAAGACGTCGCCATTGTTGTCGAAGAGGAGGACAATGGCACCCTCGATCCGTTCGTCGGGGCGTGCCTGGAGAAGAAGGACGCTCGCTGGGAACGCCTGATCCTCCCGAGGGCGGTTGGGGAGGTGGAAGCCCACTGCTACGCCATGCGGCGGGACGTTCTCCCCCAAGGGAAGTCCCGGAGAAGCTCGAAGCGGCAGCGGGGATGTAGTAGCGGTGGAAGTACCTCACAATGCCATAGTGGAGACTCTCCCACCGGGCGCCGTGGGCTCGCGGCTCGATGGCGTTGGAGATGATCCCGAGCTCCTTGTTGGTCGTTGTGGCCAAGTGCAGCTCAGCGATCATGTCGTTCGACGTCAGCCCGTCGATGTCGTCCATTGCCACAGCAAGGCGCTGCTGGCCTGGCACGCGGTCAACCAGGGCAGCCGCGATGTCATCGTCGATGTCGCCGGGGTCGGCGTGGTGGCCGCCTTGTTGGCGTATGTCGTCGTTATAGCGGCGGGCAAGGTCGATGGCGTCCTCCATCGAACGGGGCTCGAACCACTCGAGTGTCGTTCGAAGCGTGTCACGCAGGCCTCCGACGAAGAGGCTGACACGGTGGCGCTGACCCTCAAAATCCATGCGTGTAGCATAGACTTCGGAGGTGTCGATGTTGTCGCCCGGCTTTGCCGTCCCCGGGAAGGTGGCGCGTGCGCCCCGTAGTGTCTTCAGCAGGCGGGGGTCCGAAGTGATGTCGCGGCGCCGGTGAACTCGCCATCCCACTCGATCGGGGACTTCTTCTTGGACAGTCCATGAAGCAAACCTGCAGCAGAACCAACAAGGTGGAAGGCAGCGTAACTCACGTAGTAGTCGGGTCGATGTCAAGTTGAGCTCGTATAGGAGCTCCAGCTTGCGAATCCAGAGGTTAGGGTCGCCGAGCCGCCGCACTCTGGACTTGCGGCACGCCGCGTGACGTAGCGAGGGGGTGTGATGTCGCGGGTGGCACCATGGGCCCGGCGCCGCGGTGGCGTGGCGCGGGTGTGCCGCGAGTGGCGCTGGGGGGGGCGGGGCGCCGCGGTGACGCCATCTCGCGAGGAGAGTCCTGCGCGGTCGCGGTGTCGGTGTGGAGAGGAGAGGGCAGCGGTCTTTCGCGGTGTCGCCGAGGACGACGTCGATGATGGCCGGTGCGCCACGTACGGCGTCATCTTCCTCCTCGGCCGGAGGATGGCAGGGTCGGAGGGCCGTCGGCGTGGCCCGTGGAGGGGGCGGCGGTGGGGCGCCCCGGCCGGCCCGGCGGCGGCGGCCGCCGGGCTGTCCTCGCCGCGTGGTCGCCGTGCGTGCAGGGGTCCTCGGTGATGCGGGCGTACTCCATGCGACGTAGGGCGGGTCTCCATGTCGTCGAAGCGCCCGGCCGATCCGAGCGCAGTTGTCGTCGAGCGCGCTTTAGCGCCGCGGTGAACTCCTTCATCTCGAAGCCATGGGTGGTGGGAATCGTCCCGGTCTCCGGATACCAGGTGTCGATTCGGCTAGATTGGGCCGGAATTGACACGTGTTAATCAACCGTTGGAGCTCCCGAGATGGCGTATGGGGCTGCAGCTTCGGGCGGCGGCGACGAGCGGCAGCACAAGCAACTAGATGGAGAGGAGGAGCCGTTGGAGGAGGGGGGCGCCGGTGGCGGCGGCGTCGCTGGGTCCGGGGGCGGCGGGCGAGACCTAGATTTGAAAAGCGATAGATATATTTTTTATTGCTTGCTTATCCCCTAGAGATTACATGCCTCTTGCTTATATAGCCCAGCTAGTGGGACTTGTAATCTAAGCAATCTCTATAAGGTTTCCTTATACGATCGAATACCTTTTACAAGCATATCCTATTTATTTATTTCCTAATAAGGGTCTTCCTTATAGATGAGATATCCCCTTGCACACAAAAAATTCCTAAGATAAATCCTAACTTGAAGACGAAGCAAGCTCGGACTCAGACGGGAGAGGGAAGGCGGAGGCGGCTAGGGCACCCCCCCCCTCCGCCCCGGCCCCCCCCTCAGGGGGCCGGCGGCGTCGAGCCTATCTAGCCAGCCTCTCGGGCTGGCCCAATTCTGGATCATGACAGGTCATCGAGAACGAGGTGTGGCTAATTAATAAAGCAAATCTTTGATTTTCTTGTTGGCCCATTTGCCTATATTTTACACATGCTCACTGCTGTAAATTATCCTTTGCATGCCTTTTTTTTCTCGAACACATCCTTTGCATGTCTGTTGGCTACTAATCTTTCTACTTGATATGATCCAGAGAAAACCTTACTTCAGTTGTTGGTATGCTCATGAAACGTTAGAAAGATGAAACGTTGGAAAGATGACCTTACTTCAGTACTAAAATTATTCATAGATTCATAGAAAACGAGTACCATTAGATTTAGTCGTAGAATATACAAAAATGCTAGTATAATTCACTATGATCTTGGTCAAACTAGGATGGAGGGAGTGCAATCATTCATATTTTTTTTCACTCCGACTTAGATGTTTATTTTTCCTT
The DNA here is from genome assembly GCA_015847255.1 of Hyparrhenia diplandra. Classification (NCBI taxonomy): domain Eukaryota; kingdom Viridiplantae; phylum Streptophyta; class Magnoliopsida; order Poales; family Poaceae; genus Hyparrhenia; species Hyparrhenia diplandra. The sequence continues at coordinate 70,364 of JADLZK010012321.1, forward strand.
GTCTAAAATATCATTACAAAGCATTATTATGTGTCGTTTCCATGATGGTCACAGGACCAATCTAAATGCACTCGTACTCGGTTCCATACTCTTCTAAAAAAGGAAAAGCCGCTGTTTCTTAAGGAGCTGAAAAAGTTATGGCTGAAAGAGGAGGCTGATAATCTTCCATGGTATCAGGGGAGTTCTCCGCCTCAAACACTCTCCTCGTGGATCATTCCCTTACAAAGCTCTGCGGAATCCGGTAATAGATACGGTCAACCTCTAATTTCACTCCTATATATTAAGTAGTAATATAACACTAACTTGATTGGTTAATTGTCTATTGCATTTTGTATATCTGCAGCCGCACACCACCATTTTTCCTCCCTCCTACAGCTATAAGAACTGCATGCATGATTCATCATTGGGTAATGATTCATCATTGGGTAATGAAAGTTATGTGATGGTATGTGTGATTAATAACACGTGTCGGATACATGAACAGGACCCACTGGAGATCTTTGGCCGTACTTGCAGAGCCTTGCCACTGCAGATGACATTCCTTGTTTTATTAGGGAGCATCCTTTTGGACAGTCTCCAATCACACAGACTCATCCTAACTGGAACTTTTACAAGCAAGTACTACTCGACGAGCATACTTTTAAAGAGAAGGTGGACGATCAGCCCAACTAGTAGGCAGTAATATAACTTGTTATATTTCTATTGTTTGCACTCAACTCCAAGTTCGTGTGGAAAGTTAGTTGTGTACAGCTATAACAAGTTATTAGATCTTTTTATGTTGACAAGGTAGTTGTAAATATACCTTTGACGAGGCAGTTGTAAAGATTCACTGATAATCGATCATGTTCTGTGTAACGTACATTGATGTTCTCTGCTTCCTCGTGTGATGTTCTGTTTCAAACGGGTTGCAGGTCTTTTTGGATTCAGTCATTTTTTGTGTTAGAGAAATGCTAAAAATACTTGTTCTGTTCTGATTCTTCTGATGTTCTATTCATTCTTATGTCCTTTATTTGTAACATTTAGATTTTACATCTTGTGAGGGCATCCTAAAGTTGGAATGTGGTCATCCTAAAGAAGAGTGTCCTTGATCCACAGAACACTACATCTACGTGTAGGAGGACACTCCAACCAACCTAAAGGAGAGATTCACCAGTTCAGAGTTCACCACTCACTAGCGGGAGCGATGGCTGCCATGTTGCCGACTGGAGCAACAGAGCCTTGACTACTTGATCTGGTTGTTGCCTGCTGGCCTAGCCCCTCCGGCCGGCGGCGCCGCCCGCGGGCGGCGTCTAGGAGCGGGGGACGGGAGCAGCCAGAGGCGCCGCCCGGCGGCGGCGCCGCCCAGCCGCGGCAGCTCTGGTCGGCGCGGCCCGCCGGCTTTCGGAAGAGCCCGGCGTCCCGGGGCCTAGCCCGTCGCCCACCTTTCGGAGCCGCCTACCGCCCTTGCCCCCGACGATGCGCTGCCGCCGCCGCGACGCAGATGCAGATCGAGCGCCACCACCAAAGCTCAACACGGAAAGGGACAGGCACGAAAAAGGGATTTTTCCCTCCCCACGCGCCCAGGCGGTAACCCTAAAGGCCAATTCATCACAAGTTTCCAATAATACCCCTAAATAGATCTCCCTGTCTTGTGACAGAGGGCATATTTGGCTATTTTAAAAACGCCCGGTTCACGGTTCAGAAAAAAACCGGCCGGTTCAGCCGGTTTTTTCCTGTCGATTGCATGGCCAATCTTTTAAGTGACTGGACCAATGTAGGCTCGGTTCGGTCTTTTTAGCGGTCGAACCGCCCGGTCGATCGGTTCGAAAAACTAGGCTCTAAAGACTGTCTCCCAAAGTAGAGATTGGAATCTTGGATGGTGCCATGGTTGATGTGACTCCAAACTAGTGGTCGAACCGCCGGTCTTTAGAGACTAGTTGTCTAAGGTTTGCACAACGTTTGGCGAAGCATTAAATATAGATAAATAAAATAACTAATTACACCGTTTAGATATACTTTGCGAGACGAGTCTTTAGAGTCTAGTTAACACTAGGACAACAATTAGCATAAACAAACCAAAAATGCTACCGTACACTTTTTAGCCGCTTGCCAAACTTAGGCGGGAACTAAACACACAATTGAAATGTGAAACCTCTCTCTGCAGTTCTGCATCGTAGGTTGCTTCGGCGTGATACAGGTAGCTCTCGCTGGCAGAGCGGCTGGCTGGCCTTCAGGTTGTTTCCGCGTGACGTAGGGATTGAAGCAGGCGGCAGGCCAACTCGTCTAATCACATCAACCATGGCTTTGGCGTGTGGTATGCCATGTCCGAGGCATGCAGCGTCGTGACCTTGCATGCACACTTCAGTCCCGTGAGCAGCCAAAAGCAGCCAAACAGCCGTTGAGCTTTTCCACCGCTGCACTATGCACTGGGCACTGTATCACTGTACCGCTGATGGAAGGCGTGCGTTTGGTTGGCAACTAGTTTTTTGAGGCGGCCATCCTTGTCGTATATGCATGCAGTCCTTGTCGTATACGCATGCAGCTGCTGCTTTTTCGCCACAGTTTCGGCGAGTGTTTTGCCGCCGCCGCCGCCGCCGCCACAGCGTGGCTCGCCACATGACGTCGTGGCAAACTTAGGTGCGAACCAAACAGCTACTCCCTCCGTCCCAAATTGACATCAACCGTTGGTTTTGGCGTGTGCCACAACTTTCACATAAGTTTGTAGAAAATATGTGCAACATTTAAATATTTAAATAAATTTGTTAAAAACTAGACTTAAAATCTTTCCGTGATACTAATTACTTAGCATAAATATTTTATATATTCAAATATATAATTGCGGTACTGTAATCACTGTTTTTTGGGACGGACTGTATCACTGAAGGCAGTGGTCAGCTCGGCATGTACTCCTATGCAATTGCTGCAGCTTTCTTGGAGAAAGTACACAGAGAATCTCATAGATATTCTGTGCACTTTATTTTTGCTGTAGTTACCTTGGACGTCATCAGATTGTTTTTGGGGTAATTTATTTATCCTTTGCTTGACCATTCAATTTTATTTTCATAATCTTGCTTGCAACTGCAACCATACACTACTAAAAATGTAATCATCGTGACCTTGGAGCAGCGCCATCCTTCACTGCTCCCTCATGCATCCGCCCGCTGCATGCACTGCATGCACAACGGTCGGTCATTTTTTTTTTTTTTTTTGAAAAATGTCATGCTTACGAGTATTCTCTTTCAATAGCTAATAAAACGATCTCTTTGTTTTTATTCGTTCCAAAGAGCTGAAAGACAAAACAACGTTTAAAATATCATGAAAACAATTGCTTCAAAAATCATTTTCTGACTGTACCGATGACTTTCTGCTTTTCGAGTACAACAAAAAATTTGAAAATAACCCGGTCCATCATTGATGTCTGATTGATCATTGATGTCTGATGCATCATGCATGCTGCGCACTCTAGCATGTGCTGCCGCCCTTGATCGAGGCGGCCTTTCAGAAGCTACCTGTTCAACTTGTGAGGGCATGGACTCTGCATCCGATGCATCAACTTGTGAGGGCATCGATTCTGCATGCATCCGATGCAGAATTGCAGAGAGGTTCCACGTTCAATGCAATCTTGGATGGTGCCATGGGTTGATGTGACTGGACGACTTGGCAGCTGGGTGTGTTTAGTTTCTAGTCACATCAACTAAAAACCAAAAGTTCCCAAAATTTCTATCACATCCTATCACATCTAAAAACATTTAATGCACCCAAAACGCCGGTTCCACTATAAAATTTAGGTAATTAAAAAATTAATTGCACAGTTTAGATGTACATGGTGCCGATTCTTTTTGGGTTGAATAGGATAATATTTATCACTAACAAACGAAACGAGGTGTACAATGTGACAGCTACATAAATTTTGCACCCAAATTTTGATATCTAAACACACCCAATAGCCTCCAAGACTGAAGCAGCCTGAACCGTTCCGATGATACAGCCGGTTCAGAATTGCAAAGAGGTTCCACGTTTCAATGGAATCTTGGTGTCGTGGAGGAACCCAAAGCAAGGCAAAGCACTTGTGGGTGGGAGCATCCACTCGTGAACCTGAATACAGGCCCACACCTGCCCGTCGGTACGTATGCGCCATGCACAGATATCGGTGCGCGAGCCTGTCCACTGTGCTGCGCATGGTGCACTGATGGATGCTGTGTGTATGCTCTTGTGCCACGCTAGCTGCTCAAGAGGTCATTTGGTGTCGTTTTTACAAACTTTTTAAAGATCTGCGGCTTCCTGCACATAATTTATATGATCAAATAATAATATTTATGATGCCAGAAGATATAATTTATTTTTTTGTTGATTATATTTTATAGTATTTATATCTCATATCATACTGTATATCTTTATATTTTTTCTATAATCTTTTGAAGAAACTTGAAATCCGTATGAGTTGAGGCTGTATGCAGGCTTTCAATTCGATGTGTTTAACCACACAGCCGGGCGTCCCCGCACATTCTACCACACAGTAGGCAGCTGCTGCACGGATCGGTGCGCTTTGGGCGAGCGTTCCTACGCTGAGAGTGTTACAGGCCACTTGTTACGCAAAAACCTGCTGCCTGAACTTGTAGCGGCACAGCTACACCGTACACATGCTGGGTCGCCGTTGCTTTGGACGGCACACGATACAGTACCACAGACACCCTGTCACGAAGCCAGAGAGGTGGTCGATGGAAGCGCGCCGGTGCTATTTAAGACCTCTTCGCTGTGCTCCCATTTCATCCTCCATCTCCTTCCTCTTGGTTCTGTTTCTTCTCAGTCTAGACTAGAGGCCTCTCTTTCTGTCCGCCCGCTAGATCAATTGGCACTCAACATAGCAACAAAGCTCAAAAACCAAACACCAACCACCACTTCACCCTCCTTGACAAGCGATTCTAGACATTCATAGTTGCCCGTCCGGCGAACGGCGCAGGTTCGTCTTTGCTGCCTCACGTGCCAGCTGACTCTTAAAGAAATACTTCATTTAATTGCCCAAATATTCATCTTTAAATTCATTTTCTCTGTGGTAGTATTTTACTACTGCTTGCACTCATCAAGCATTGGAGCCAAAGCAAAGTTGAGATGAGGTGGACAAGAAAGAAGAAAAAGCCTCCGGACCATGGACGAAGGGCCACGGCCACTCGGCAATCCGGTAGGCAGTTCGTTCTATTAGTCCTTTTGCTTCATTAATTTCTTTGGCAGAACCATGCTATTCGCTGAGGTGGTTACCTATGAAATATAATCTACGGTTTAAAACTCAATTTGCAGTATACTATTTGTACCTTATTATCTTCTTTCTAACCATTTTTATGTTTTTATACCACAGGAGTTCTATTCGGAATGAATGGTAGTAAGCCGTCCAGGCTGCACCACGGGAACCCCGCCCGCATTCTCTTGATAATGAATGCAATACAATTTATGGAGTGTTGTTATTAGTAGAACTTGCCGCCGCATCCAGAGCGTGGCGAACACCTTGATCCTGGCTTTAGCAGCTTGAACATGCGCTATCTTGATGATGAGCGAAGTGGCCGTGAGCACTTCGGCACTAATCCCTTCCCGAGGTTGCTCAAGCTCAATCGCCTCAACGGATGCCCCAATAGAGGCTGGTGTCCGTCCTCCATCAACCATGCATGGCGTGAGCGTGGACTTCTCCGTCCATCACCAAGACAACACCGGGTATCGACACTCTCGATACCCTCACAACAACAAATGCAGTAAATCCTTCTCGTTGACGGGCTTTACATCAACTCTAGCAGCTCAGAATTTCGCTCGGGCGTAGCACTTTGATGGTGAAGTGCGTCAACTATGCATTCATTGGCGGGCGTCCATCAACAGCCCCAACGACGAGTGCAAATTAAGGTAAACCAGCAACAGACCTCCATCCATCTCCGATGTGTCCTGCTTCTTGTGCTGGTCATATGGCGGCTCGGCAAGCTCGACCGGCGCCACAGCTTACTACAACCCCTGCAGTTGCAGGCACCGACAACATTCGGTGCGGCACCTCTCAGCAACCATCTGCACGTGCTCCCATGCATGGCTATGGTTCACATGGTGGCAACACACATATGCACCAGGAAGATGAGCTAAAGCTAATTAGTAAACATGTATGACACATTAATACATACATGGGTAATTAGAAATATACGTGCATGATCAATTCAAGCCTGACATAGCATTTATAAACAAATAGAAGGGAGCACACTGCCCCATTTCATGCAAAAGCTAATGAACTGAGTTTAAATTTGGAGAAGTCATCATACTGAAGGTGCGATTTGTTTTGTTGCGCCATCTCAGTCAAATTGTTTTTCACCAAGTTAAATTTGAATTTGCTTCGCAATTCGAACTTAACTTGGTGGGGGGCATTTGTTTGACGAGATTTTGTACCAAATCTTCTCTAGTTTGCATTCATGTTTGATTCTCACACGTGCTATTGAGAAGAGCATTAATAAAGAAAAATAGGAAGCAAATTGCATTATGCCTTGGACTGTGACAAGCTAATGTGTGGTGCTCCTTTTGGTCATGTTAAATTGGCCAGAAAGAAACTAGCAACAATTGCATGGACCTGCACGTAGCACGTAGTGCCATGTATGTATGTACACCTCGACATACCATCCAAGAAAGCTAGCAAGCCAATAAGTATGTATACACGTACAAGCTAGGAGCCATTTGTGTTGGCTTCAACGTGCTACGGGGCCATGCTTGCATATATGTGCCTCGACATGTAAATAAAAAAACAAGCTAACAGGTGCAGTCCGATACGTGCGCCTGCATAAATCTAGAACCGGGCGAGTGCTCGTATATACGCCGGTCTATGTACCATGTACACCGTATAATTGTACACCGGCTGAGTCAATACGGTACGATGTGCGATGTACATCCAGAATATGCTATGACACTTGCATATACATGTCCGATAAATACGTGAGAAATCTGGATTGAGCACGTATACACCGTACCTATCAACTATGAATTGCCGAGCTAGATATATATGTGTATATATATTCGGTTTGCTTCATGATTCAATAGCATAATATGCTACCTTGCCGGGTCCACATGTCATGGACTTTGCGAGAAGGAAGCTAGCTGAGAAATTGATTTCAATGAAACGTCAAGTGCACACAGCCCAAGATATTTTGCTAGAGATATTTTGGCTGATCGGAGGGATAATCACGTGACTTAATCTGACGTACGAAGATAAGGATCGCTCCGGGCATATCGGACGCTCCAACAAACTTTAGGCGGCGCTCGTGTGTGCGGCCCCAGGTCTCGTGGCTACCCTAGCTGCTGGCTATATAAAGGAGTTCAAGTTCAAGTCCTCACGGAGGGAGGGGATCACACTTTGCATCCAGGCGCCGTCAGGCTGCCTAGCATGAAGTGTGTATGCACGATGACGATCTGCATCTAAAGGGCAGCTGACAGCACGGCGCCATGAATCCGGAAGCCAGAGGTGCGGGAGTCCGGGCACAATGAAGGAGAAGATCCCAGGGCTCCACAGCTTTATGTACACCGGGACGCCGAGCAGCAAGGAGACGCACTACTACAATAGGCTACTGTAGGGGCGGCTCGGGATGGCATGTAGGGCGGTTTTCAGAAACGCCCCTAACTCTCCGTTCCTATAGTGCAAGCATCGTAGGGGCGGTTCCCTGAAGCCATCCGCATTAACGACACTTCAGGGGCGGTTGCATCTAAAACCGCCCTACGGATGATTTGGAAAAAAAAAAAAAAAAGCCCATCCCAAACCCTATCGGGTCGGGATGCAGGCTAAGCCGCCACCGGCGGTGGATTTGGGTGCGATTGGCCGTGCTCCCGTGAAGCGCCACCGTGCTGCCCGTGTACCTCGGGCGCCATCCAGCGCTGGGCGGCAGGCCGCTGCTCACGCCAAGGCCGGCCTTATGCCGCGCCGCGCCCGCTCGCCATATGCGCCCGAAGGGATGGGGCCGGTGCCGTCGAGTAAGCCCCTGGCGGCTGCTCCACCGCCCGGCTACCGCCCTGGGGTTGAAGATGCTCCGTCGCCGGCTGCCGCCCTTGGGGGAAGAAGATGCTCCGCCGCCGGCCATGCCCACGGCCCACTGCCGCCGCAGGCGAGCCGAGCCGACTTACCGCCTTGGCGCGTCATCGGGGAGATGGGCGCTGCTCCACCACCGCTGCTGCGGCCACGCTGGGACACATCGCCGGGAGGTGTGCGCGCCGACTCTGGCGAGCCGAGAGAGAAGGGACGGAGGGAGAAGGACGCCCAGGGATAGAGAAGGGACGGGGAGATATGTGTCTCCGTGATATTTTCAAAGCCAACTAGGGCCCGCCTGTCATACTCAATGAAGAAGCACAAAAAATCGATGGCATGTATGACTCCATGTGGCGCCGGATCCATCCATCGGCGTAGTCCACGCCAACGATCCAGGGGCATTGTGTGTGTGGATGATGGCTCGCACAATGCGATAAGTGCGTGACGCTTTGCACAACAGGATGGGCGGTGTGGATCCGATCCTTGTGGCCTATTGTGTGGCATCTAGTTATGTGACCAATAAAATCGCACCATGTGACGGTGGTTTTAGAAAACCGTGGGTTGTTTGAAAAACCGTGGGTTGTGCCCGATGGTTTTGGACCTGGAGCGGGCCCAGCCGGTGCAACCCGCTCTACCTACGTGGGTACACATTAGGAGCGGCTGAATATCAGGCCGCCCCCAATAATAGTAGGGACGACTCGTAACACTAGCCGCCCCTACTGTGCCTTTAGTAGGGGCGGTTGGTCTCCGGCAAACTCGGCGGCCACCGTAGGGCGCTGAAAAAGTGAACCTCCCTAATCAAAATCGTTGCCGTTCCCATAGTAGGTTATTGTAGTAGTGGCGCCAGCAATTTGGTCTACTAGCGCCATCGTCCACTATATGAGATGCCGCCCGCATGAATCGCCGTCTCGCCAAGATCATCGAGGACTACTTCACGGCGGCGCCCGGCTGGTATCACGAGAAGGGCATCATCGGGCGCTGGCTTCATATGTCGGGCCCATCTACACACACAAGGCAAAGGCGGCGCACGGCCTCGGCTCTGCACACCAAAGCTACCACATACGCCGCCCCAAGGCGGCGGAGATGGGCCTAAGGCCACTAAGGCCATGACCTTAGGCGTGGGCGAAAAAATTTTATGGCCTGAACAATTCATCCGCCGGTTGCTTAGTTGCCTAGCGTAAACACCGGTCCAACTCCGTAAATTCCTTTCGCGTCCCGACTCCCTTCCTCTCCCAACGCCGCTCCCGTCCCGACTTCCCGACTTCGCAACCCTAGCACGCGGCGAGCACGCTATCTGGCAGGCGGCCAGGCGGGGGCCGCGGGAGGCCGCTGAAGACCAGCGCTGGGCGGCCTGCCCCAAGCGGCCAAGCCGCCCGGCGACCTCCTCTCGGAAGCTTTTGCTAATCGGTCGATTCTAGATTGAATGGGGAAGCGGAACTGATATTATTAATGTACTAATTTGTTTTCAGACCGTAATTTGGTTTCAATGAATAAGAGGACTAGGACATTGACATCCTATTTTACTCCCTGCTCCTACACCCGTAATTCCACCAAGGCAACCAAATGTTCAAGTTCAACCAGCTGAAGAAGTAGAAACAACAGTTAGCAATGTGAATGCACACCCGTAGAGACCGATGAAAAGAGCTAGCAATGATCCTAATGTTGGACTTAATGATGGTATTTATTTTATCAAGTTGACGATGAACCCGACCGGCACTAGTTAGGTATTTATTTTATCAAGTTTGTTATGTAAATGGATCTTAAATTGTGGCATTTGAGTCTAAGTGGCCTTAGGCGTCAAATTCGCCCGCCTCGCCTTGCCCCAAGGGTGTGTGCGGGAGAAGAAGATGAGGGCCGCTCGATTCACCGTGTGTCGACGTCCGCCCGATCTACTGCACAAGATCGAAGAGCGCTGTAGCCATGCAGCCCCGCTCAGGCCATCAACTCGCCCTCCGCCAGGCTCCTAACCCGGGGCGGATATGTACGTATGCGTACGCGTCACGTCGGAGCACTCTATGCATGGTCTCGGACTTGCCACCGCCGTGTCACCATATTGGACCATACAACGGGGATGATGCGTGTGGCCAACTCCACTCCACACTAAACGCGGCGCAGGCACATCTACTGCGTGATGCCTACATCGACAACGCCATCGGATTGGGAGACGCGGGAGATGCCGGGAGGCCATCAAGAACAGCCTCTGTTGGTCCCACGAATCCAGGCGTCGGCTAGCGCGCGCAAGCACAGGATACGCCCTCGGCGGCGGTCGAAGTCGGAGCTAAGCGGGCGGCGTTGTCGGGCCGGAGTACACATCGACGCCGGATGAGCATGCCAAACCGGAGCCCCTCACCGAACCGAAGAGCACAAAGCCGCAGGCGGCGGTGATCACATACTCGATCCCCTCTATGCCTAGGCGACATGCCTTGCCTATAAATCCAAGGCGGCGCCATGCATTGCTTAGGGGTGATTGGTTGCCACGCATGTAACGGCCGGGGGCGAGAGGGCATCCGGGCCCCCTAGCTGGGCTGGATCCATACACTCTCCGTGTTTGGTTGCAATTTGAGATTGCATTGAGGCCGAGCATATTCGTGTTTGGTTGCTAGTATGGACGGTTTATTTGCATGAGTTGATACAAGCTCTCGTGTTTGGTTGCACAATGCACCATTTTGATGTATCATGAAAAGGAGAGTGAGCAGCACCATTGTGACCTTACCAACATCATTCTCACTCTCTCAAACACAACTTTGCATGAACCAAAGACAACGGAATTAAAATCATGACGGTTTAGCCTCGGATACAATGTTTTCATCACATATTACGGTTGGGCTTGGAGCATAAGGAATAAAATCACATCTCCACTTTCAAATAGGACATCATCGAGGCCATGAAATCACAGGAAGCTTGCAGCCTCAGGCCCGAGAAAGTCCCAAAAGGACTAACAGGTTCGAGGCGTGTAAATTTCGATGATTCGATGAACTCAATGAGAAACAAAACCAATTACCCCGAGCTGTCCAGTTCCTCACAAGCCCAAGAAGGTGCAAACATTGTTTATCATCACAGGCAATACAGAAGAAGAAGCAAGGTTAGGAGTTGAAGGTAATCATCACTGCCTAATAATGAAAACCGAAAATGATCAACGGCGGCAAAAAGCACAAGGACTCGTGATAAGCGTAACTATGGCAACAACACAAGCGGGGAAAGAGCCAAGTTGCCACGGGTGGACCAACATTGTCGAAACGTACAAATTTGGGCGGCATTCTCTAACAGAGGCACATTGTCACCTCCGATTGTACTCCAAGTAAGAAGGTTTAGCTTCCTCCCCCGGTAGGAAAACTCATGTGGTAGTTATTTGGGAACCCACCGACTGTAGTAGCACACACTTTGCCCATGAGCTGTACACACCGGGCACCCTCCCTCTCAGACACCACATACCAGGCCATCTTTGCTAGGCCAAAAAACAAAAATGCTATGAGATTCAACATCAAGGAAGTGAAGTTTACATAATTGGCCTCGAGAATACCATGCCATGTCATTTGATGTTTGTGCTTGGAGCATAAGGGTCATAGCATGGCAGCAAAACGATGACACATTTAGGGGTGATTGGTTGCCCACACTCAATTTTTTGCCATGTCAAATGCCCATTACCTCACAAATTCAAACATCTCCCCTGTTTGCCTCTCAAGAAATTGGCAATGGTTTCATCATAGGCATCAAAATAAGTACATGACGGCCTCGGCATAGGTGGCATAAGGGAGGTTGTGATTGAATCTTCCACAAACTCGACATCGGCCTCATTAGGCTCTTGTGGGGTGTTTGTAAAGATTCAATCACAGACCACCAAAGATCATTCATATTTTGATGGCGGGCATGAAAAAAGTATAAGTGGCCTCAAAGATACTGAGAATGGAATAAGTAAATCAAACACTTTTAGCGGTATCCTCGGCCCATGGACATCCAACCAAATAGATGGAATGAACAAATCAAACTTCTTGCAAAAGTATCATTACCAAATGGGCCATGAACCTAATGAGGTAGTCATCAATAAAACACATTTCTTGCATCGGCCACAAAAAAAGAAAGCAAAGTTAAGGAAACTTAGGCCTCGGAATGCATAAAAACCGCATTAGGGGGAATCTTTGGTTTTCATAGCTTTTGAATCATCATAGGTGGCTGGCAACATGGAACAAACTCATACCAGGCATGGAGTGTTCTACATCAACAACAGGTTGCCATCCTAAATGGACATAGGCCCAGATGGTTGCAATCCTGCTGATGATGGTAGAACACTTGATGACTGCAATGAAACAATGTAGGGCAACCAATGACCCCCTAATTGCCACCTCAGATTGCATTGGTAACATCATAGGCCAAGGGAAGAGGCAGAGGTGGAGGTAAAATAAAAAAAAATGGCCTCAGCAGCTGATCATGAAGCAGGGGTCAGCAGAACACTTCATCATAGGTGGTTGCCTTTGCCACCAACATAGCCTGGTTGGAGCAAAGTAAGACATGGTGTGTGCTGACCCAACTAGGCTGAGTTTCATGGCAAAACAAACAATAGCACCTCGGACATGTTCTAAAACATCACAGGCCAAAAGCGGGGAATGTGACGGGACAATAGAAATAGAGGTGCAAAGTGATAAAACAGCAAAAAATGGAACATAACAAAAGCATCGTGGTCTTAGAGCAGGGCCACAACATGAATATAACGGTGAAAACAACAGCTCAATACAAAGAGATCTGCAGATAATATAACTGCAACCATAGTCTAGGCATACTTGCCAATGCATCACAAGTACTAGCAGCAACCATAGTCCAGGCTACCACAAACCATCTCATGCATGTCCTATGCTATACAAAAATACCAGGAGCTGTGGTTCAATGTTCATGCCCCTCAACATCTTTCCTAGCACTAACGTGGTCGATTGCTACACAAAAGTACTCATCTAGCATAGGTTAGTTGCATGTCCCACTTCCCTCTTTGGAAGTAACTAGTGGTAAGGTAGGTCCTAAGCGAGGAGGATCCCTGTGCTCCTCAGACATCTACACAAAGCAAAGGCCCTCGCCTTGTTCTTGAGGAGGTAGACCGAGCAAACATCGATTGCTTCTGGGTGTACCGGGGGCACCCCATGAAACAGAGTAGAGGTCGAGTGCACTTCATTGTCTTTGTGGAGCCTTGAGAGCCTCTCCAACAGCATGCACTGCCTTAACCATGCCAGACATAAGGTCAGCCTCTTCAGAGCTGATCTTCCTTTTCTTCCCACCCCTCTCCTTCTCCTCAGTGCCAGAGGTTGGAGGTTACGCACCAGCGGGCCTTACCCCGACCGTGCATCAGTTTTACCATTGTCAGTCACCTCTCTAGCAGCATCACCATCAATCTGGCCCATGTCAGTGCCTAGAGGCTCATTGGAGCCCATAGCAAACCTCCCAGTGGCCTGGACACCACCAAATATTGCCTCCATCTCAACAAAGTTCTCAATAGGAGTATTGAGGAACTTAGCATCCTTAGGATGATCCTAGGTACCAAAGATAATGAACTATTAGCATGAATGATGGCAACACAGTACACTAAGAACAAGGTACCCAATCCTAACCTTAGTGTGCCCACTGAGGTGGTCCTCATCTAGGACTATCATGTGGAGGTCTTGGTTCTAGAGAGCACCACTAAGGTCCCTAAGCTTATCCACCTTGACCCACCTCTGCCTTCACTTCCTAAGGTGGTTGTAAATCTCTTTGGACGGTCACATTGACCCAAAGAAAGTCGGACAAAGACATGCACGCAACTTGCCTCACATGAACCTCCTTAAACCCATTATCGGTTTTTGACACCTTGGGCAATGAGGTCATAGAACCTCCTTAGCATGAAACCGGAGAGGGCGAGAGTCCATTGCATTGGACTTCTGCAGTGCGGCCCCTACTACTACGGGGAGGGTCATTGTCACCCACAAGGATGGCATCAGCATCTATCTCGTTAATCTGGTCACCTAAACCTGCCATGGCTGCCCATGCAAACACCCAATTATGACAAAAGACACAACAAGAATGGATCACAGAATTATTACAATAGAAGCAGTAAATAGTTCATACATCATTGCTCAGTGCCTAAGGTCTCATAAAAACAAAGAATGTCATCACAAATGTCATCACAAGCGAAATTGAACACAAATCACAAGCAATGGTTCATCCTAAGTCCCTCTTGTTGCCCCTGTCTTTGCCACATGGCGGTTGCCCAATCTTCCTTTCTTTGGACCCAAAAGCGGCATTGTCGACAACCTCTTCATTAGGATGGTTGTTTTCATTAGGCTCCAAGGTGGCCTCATCAAGGAAGTGCTCATCTTGGCCAAATCTCAAGATCGGTTATGCAATTATACAACAAGCCAGAACCAGTTTCACTTGGGTTTTGTATGGGTGGAAGGGTTTGTTATCAAGAATCCTAAACCTATTCTTCAAAGCACCAAAGGCCCTCTCTACTGTCACCCTCAAAGAAGAGTGCCTCAAATTGAAAAATTCCCTCTTGTTTTGGGGCCTATTTGTGCCATACTCCCTCAGATGGTACCTGGTACCCCTAAAAGGAGGCAAGAAACCAGGGCGACAAAGCATAACCCGGCATCCACTAGGTAAAACTTACCTAAAAAGGTGACAAAGGGCATGGTTTAGTAGATGAGCTATTTAAGTTGACTAACAACATAACCAAATTGGTTTTGTTTTACCTGAAGGGACTCTAAGGCCATCATTTCTGTTCAAAGTATCTGTCAAAGTGAGGGCATCATGTGCAGAACCTTCCCAACCAGCAAGCACATAGGTGAACCTGAGGTCAAATGACACTGCTGCTAGCACATTTTGTGTTGGGGTGTTCTTTCTACCTCTAAAGGCAGCTTGCATCCTCCTAGGCACCCTAGCTAGGACATGTGTGCCATCAATTGCTCCTATGTAGTCCTATTTGACATGTACAAAGGATTGTAAGCAACATAGTTGTGGAAGAGGGTCAAACTAAAATGGGCAAAAGGGTACCACAGGACCTTGAAGTATGGGTACCACCTCCTGCTAGCATGGATCTTAGGAGGCACATTTGTGGGTGGGAGGTTGTATCATTTCATTCCTCAACTCCCCTACTTTGCAAGCGAGGACTCTCAGAAAGAACACAGCGATGGTCTCAACTGATCTCCTAAATGTGAGGTCTATGACTCTAAACCTCTCATTGTGGCCAACCACATGCAAAAACATTGCAACTTGTTCTTCAACGGTTGCATGGATAGAGAATCTGTAACAAGCTCTCTAGCCCTAAAAAGATCACAAAGCTGAAAAAAAAGGTTGCCTTCTCATCCTAAGTAGGTTGACACAATGGACATCAGTAGAGTTGTAAATGTAGTTAAGGTTGTCTTTGCCTCTGTTGGTCTCTCTCAAGCATGGGGCCATAGGTCCTGAGATCTAGCATCAACCACCCTCCTCCTAAACCACATGAAAAACCAACCAAGCAACGGCAACTACCATTGTATTTTGCTCCCACGGCCTGTGGCTTGGAAATCCATTTCTAAGCACAATGAAAATGACATCACGAGGGGACAAATTAGAGGCGAGGGAATGAACCAGTGCGGTGAACTAAGAACATGTTGGAAATAAGCATTAGTGAACTAGAAACTAGGGCGGCCGCCACACCAAAGGTGCTCCTCGGCGCCTAGAGCAGATTAAGTAGCTAATCATCGACCTATTAGGCGAGCTCGGTTTAGGGTACAAATTTTTTCATCATCGATGAAAACCATGGCTAGCAAAGAGGAAAATATCATCACATATACATAGCGCATTACGCGAAATCAGCGAGATCCGGCCGGGTATACCAACCACGAATCTTTGGATCTAGCCATGGGAACAAGTGGATCTACAACAGAAATGCTGAGATCGGTAGGGTATACCAACCCGCGACCCTTTGGATCAATAAAAAATATGCAACAAATCAAAATAGATCGGTCGGGTATATATCAAAACACGAACAGCGGAGGGAGGAGGAGGAGGAGGAGGGGAGGAGAGGGGAGGAGTATACCGCCCGCGGCACCAAAGACCCAGCAAGGATCCGCGGCCCGGTGATGGAAGCTGGCGACGAACCGCAAACGAGGAGGGAGAAGAGCTGGCGCACGAGGCGGGAGAGGAGGAGGTAGGCGGCGTGAAAGGAGGCGGTAACCCAAAGACCGGCATGTTTTATCTTGGGGGGCGGCTCCATCTCCCGCCAAGACGAGGCTAGGGTTCCGTAGCGACTTTGTGCCAACCGACCCGGAGAGGAAGCTTCGAGTTGAGAAGGCGGGAGGAGCCGGGATGGAGCTTAAAAATGAGCGAGCGGATGCACCGTTCGGTGCAGGGGGGGAACCAAACAAGCGGCCCCGGTACCAAATGAGCCAGGATGGCTCTTTGCAATCGGCCGGTCGGGGCAACCAATCACGCCCTTAGCATGTATGTACATGCACGCGTAATGCGGGCCCCTCTATATGGGCAACCACCATTGACGTTTCTTAATGTATGTAGATAAATCCGCCGGGCGCCGCGGAATTGTCGTTGTATCTTTCACACTTGGGAAATATTGCAAGGTATATTTATTTTCCTCTGGAACGGAGGTACTCTCTCCCAACTAGTTCGCCCAAGGACACACAAGGCCAAAGATGGGGAGGATTATGAGAAGGGTCCTTACACCTTTAGGGTCTATGGATAGCCAGTCTCGAGCTACTTGTTCACCGGGGGCACCAACGCCCAAGCCCCGGGAAGCTTAGGCAATTAGCTCTACGCCCAGTTTTGAGCGTGGGGGGATTTCAAGGGCCGGACAAGGCTTGTCACGACCAAGCCGCCTACCCCTCAAAGTGGGATGCGCGCAAAAGAAAAGGTATAAAAACCGATTTAGCCCAAACACCCGTCTCGCTAGTGATTATCACTCTAGTGCTTGCCGGGTTCCCGGTCAAAGGGTTCCACCACTAGAGTCCTAACCAAGGTACAGCTACCGATCCATAAACAAGTAGATAAATCGTGGATAAACAAAAGACAATAAAGGTTATGAACGTGGAAGCTTACTTAGCCAAGATCCGTGAGGGAGCCAAGCGCGAATCCACCGAGGTACAAGGTTGGGGAGAGATGCCAAGTCAAGTCCGGACTTCCCCGCTCTCGACCCTTCACATCTCTCCTCTGTAGATCTCTCTACTACTAATGAGGGCCTAAGCCCATTGGAGTGAAGGGGTAGAGTAGAGGGAGACTTCTCTTAGAGGAGAGGGAGAGACTCTTCCTTGGAATTGGTGTGTGTTACAATGGTGGGAGATGGCCTCCTTTTATAGGTAGAGGAGAGGGGGCTCATTGGAAAATGTCCCTCCCCATATGGAAGGAGCCAAAACCGACACAGGAGCGCCTTCCAAAACTCGCCAAACCGACCAACCAGCGTCGGCAACGCCATGTATGGAAGGTAACAAACCGCCTCTCCCCCGGCCGAGCTTCATTCCTCGGGGATATCCCGCGGCCGCATAAGTGCTTATCTACAGGTCTCGGTCAAAATTCCCGGATTGGCTTCGGGGTGGCGTTGTTGGGCACGAAAAGTTGTAGTGAAGTGGCGGCGTTGGCTGCCGCCCGTAGGCGTGTTTGGTCCATTTCTCCCTTGGGCTTGATGTTCTTCGAGGGAATGCGCTTTCGCGGGGAGGCGCCTTTTGGTACATTTTCCACTTGTTTCTTATATAAATCTGCACAATAATAATTTGGACACTACAAGTGGAAATATGTTAGTAATAAATGTATATGAGTATAAAAGGTATAGTTTTACTCCCTTTATGGTAGTAAGTTGACAGGGAAAAATATGTATATTTGGTGGCCCGTTCATCAAGAACCACCACGTGTCATTCCCATGCCATGAACTATTCGCATTACTTTCCGACGCAATCAAGTACATGATGAAGGGTGCTTGGTGGTTGACCATGACTAATGGCGGCAATGTAATATTTAATTAATCTCTAGTAGTCGCTTTGTATTCTATCTTATATGCGGGATACATGGAGGAGTCGACCATAACGCATCGGCACTAGAGCCGGTACATGGAGAGGCGACCATAGACGTCATCGGTTTAGTTGAGCCGACGGTGTTGATCCTGGTATTCACACGCGTCGCTAGGCTTCTAGCACTACTAGCACCACTACGCGCCCACGCCCGGCAGGCGGACAAACATAGGCGAGTGCAAGTCTTCATCAACTACTACAACTTCAACTACTCCACGTGATTAAGTTCCACGACGCATACGGGCGACGTTGAGGTATGAGCTAGGATAGCTTGTCGGTGGGGCCTAAATAAAAGGAGAATCAATGCAAATGAGGTGATTAAATGGTAAATTAGAGGCTAAATATAGTAATTATAAGAAGAAATCTTCCTCTGGGGAGGGTCACTGCGGGCAGCCGGCCGTGCATCCCCCCCTAGCGACGGCGTAAGTCGACAAAGTCAAGATTAGTCAAGCTACATCAACCATGCGAAAGTGCTACTACCACTACAACAAGCGTGTCGTTCGACACCCGACGAGGTGAAGCGACACAGCGGCGTGGCTAACGCTCTAGCCCACGTTCTACCGGCTCATGGACCGGCGAGGCCATGGACACGCCCGACGCCAACCCCATCTACACCAAACACGAGCATGGAGACGTGAAGTGAAGATTGGCGGCGGCGACCAACACAAAATTTTAATCGGAGGTACTCTGTGAGCTTGACTCCACGGGGTAATTAACGATGAGCTTTCGAGGCCATAGGAACCATGAAGACCACATCGCTTATGTCGGAATGCCGCCCAACAAGCTATTCGGTGGAGCACATATGTATCGAGAACCTATGTTTGTATTTTCATTAAATATGAATAAATATGTGTTCTCGTCCTTTTTGTTTCTTTTGTGTACTTTTAGTACACCTGCACTCAAGCACATTTATTTTATTAGCACACAAAGATCCTCCCCTCCCGAGTGATTTTTTTTGCGAAACACATAAATATTGTTAAGTTTTATAAAATTAGTGAAACTTAAGAAAGTTTGACATACATGGATTCTAGGAATTGGTTTATTCAGAGATAGAGACAGTACAATTAGATAAGTAATTCATATGATAGAATTAACTTAATTAGGACCTAATCTGATCGCCGTGTTAGCATGGTCAATATACTAATATATAAGCACAATTTTCGGACCAAAATAAAGTTTTTGACAGACTCTCTTTCAAAGAGAACAATAGTGTACTAAGCCATGACCATGAACTTGTTATCCTAAAGCTTTTTCTTAAGATGTAATGTAGTAATGGTATACAGTATCCATCCGTGCTGACGTTACATTTTGAGATGAACAGACGTTACATTTTGAGATGAACACAACAGTGTATTAACCCAGTTTATTATAAATAGCAAAATTGTAAGCCGACAAGTGCGCAACAGCATTGCCATTGCTTTGGGTTTCTCCACGCTACCATGGCACCGATTCAATCTAAGAAAGGACCGTGGGTTGCAATGAAACTAGTGATTTGGGCGCGCCCTTGCGCGCCTGGCGCCGTAGGCTGTCCGTCATGGTTTGCCCTTGTTCATAAATTTGGGCAATTTGTATTGAGCTGGGCCATTCCGTAGCTTGTCTCTGTAAAGGAGCCCATCACTGCTGAAGGGTAGTTGGGCCATTACGTTGCTGGGCTTTGTTTGCCCAGTTGGGCAGCCATTTTCGCTGCATGCACAACCATTTTCGCAGCGTGCACCAAGGGGGGGGACCGCTTGAGGGGAAGGAGTAGTGTCATGGTTCGTTTCTGTTGGATTTATTTGAATCTCAATCCATCCGTATTTACTCTGTAGCAAGTAAACATGAGAAAGAAATACTGTGTAGAACACACTAAAAAGATAGGTGCTGTTTTGGGCACACAGATTAAATATGAGACATAGTATATTGCAAACTAAACATGTGTAACAAATTCATAACCATGTTCTAGCTCAATTTGATTTGCGATCTCAAATGATAGAAAGACATCTATACTGGCGTAGTTAATTTGTTCTGGTGATAACCGAAAGTCTCCCCAGCGGTGGTGATTGGCGGCGCCTTTTTCTTTTTGAGGAGGAATGTGTAGAACCGTCAATGCTAGGGTATCCGGTGAAGGGCCTTGATCGGCCGGCGACTTCTGGCGGCAACTAGACCCGTCAAGGCACAGCGGAGGACCGGACGAGCGCCGCCAATATGAGCCAAAACCAAAGCGTAAGAAAAACAAGGTAACGATCATGTTCTACCCTCCATGTCCTTATACAAGTAATTGCGACCATCCATCCGGTTTTGTATCTGACCATATCTTTTTAGTTTAGCGTCGCCGAACAGCGTGACAAAATGGCGCTCCACCAATCCCTATTATTGCCCATTGTGACGGCGATGGTGAGGGATCATTGTCCAGAGTATGAAGATCTGAACAGCTGCACGGACGCCAATGTTTTTTTTTTTCATATTATATATCTATTGTATCTACGATTTTTCTAGACTAAATATCAATGTATATTTACTCTTTTTGTGGGCCTTCTTAAAAAAAAAAGAAATCGTTAAAAAAGTACATATCGTCATAATGGGCTAGGTAATGGGCAAGCCAGATTCAAATAACCTGATGTTACGGGGCCGGCCAATACAAAATGGACCACGCGTGGCGGCAGGGGCCGAGGGCGTGCCTTCATCACTAGTATGTATTAGTAGGTTATGAAAGTAGGTTATGAATGCGAGGAGAAATAGAAAATAGAAGGAAAACAAATACTACTCTGTAATAAAGAAATTTTGTACACAAGTTGAAGACTATTTTTTTTTGTAAATCTTGCTCTTGTTGTTTTGACTTATAGCCAAACACTTCGATCTTTATTTGGTATTTTTCTTTTACAAAAGCTTGATAAACCTAGCTTTTATAGAAAGCTTTGAGAGTGTTAGAGTTCCAAAGAGAACCAAAGGTAATAGAAAACATCTTTGCGGAGACCAGCTTACATGGGAGCAAGGATTATTCTTGCTCGAGTACTTTGCATATGCGCCTTGGTGATGATGTGAAGCTAGAAATTTCCTTACAGCCCTGAAGCACGACGATACGCCACAAAGCCGACCTGGTGTCCTGGCCCAAGCACGGCATGGCGGCACACGATGAAGCCTGACTTTGTGTCTATTTTCCGTCCGTTTTTCATATTTACCGGGATAAATGGAAACGGGAACGAAAAACGGGAAGTTAAGCAGGAGCGGGATCGAAAACGGTCTAGATCTTTTCCGTCCATATTTACGGAATACCATTTTTGACCGGGATAATCCCGTATTCATCCCGTTTTACAGCTTATCGGGATAACTTGTTGGCATGCTTCGGGCCTAGTTCAGCCCATCTAACTTCCGTAGGAAGCCTACTACTGCTAGTGCTAGGGCGAAGTTCAGGTGTGTTTTGTGTGGACGTGGCCCATGTATGGCAATCAGCACTGCCGTATAGGCATACAGGCATAGTACAAACATGTAGAGCAGCACACGCACGAACACTAAGTGAGCTAATGAGCAGATTAGTCCGTGAATTTGTGAGGTGTCTTAACTTATTTATTTATTCAGTCTATTCACAAAAGGATTTATTTATTTATTTTTAATATATGTGTGAGAATTCATGTGGCATGTAATTCCGGTGTTGAGTTCAGCTTACGTTCGTTTTCATCTATTTCCCCGCCTCGTTTTTATCCGTTTTTAAACTTTTACGTTTATCCCGCAGCGATTTTCGTTTTTTGGGTTGTCCGGCTTCCGTTCCGCTTTCCATATAAGAATATAAAAATGAAAATAGCCAGGAGCGATTTTCCGTTCGTTTCCGTCCGTTTTAACTTTACCTCGTAGCATAGCAAAAAGATGGCCACATAGGTAAATGGAAAAAAAATTCAAGATACGATTCTTTGCTTGCTTTCAAAAAGCGAGAGAGAAAATAAGCATTATCTGAACTGTAACGAGGACGTCTTTTTCCTTGCCTAACTTATTCTGGTAGAAAAATAAATATATTTAATATTCTATAAATGTTGATGCTATTCGCTGAAAAACAATAGTATATAAATTAGGATTTCTTAACTGCTTTGAAAACAAAAGTTCAATTACGAGGAATTTATTGGCATGCACGATGGACAAAAAAAAAAGAAATAAAAGAACAGTATAAAGCAAAGCTTTTCGGCCGCTAGTCGCTACCACCTTTGCCTTTCGCCGCTCACTAGCCAGTAGCCACCAGACTCACCCACCACCACCAAGAACGATCACCAGAACTTTTAAAGATGTATCCGAGCGACCTCATCGGAGGGCTGGACGCCTGAGGCAGCAGGCGGCAAGGGCCGCCGCGTCCCACCGTCTCGCTGGCAAGCCAGCGGCGGGCGCCGCGGTGGCGGGCTAGCCTCGACGGTCTCTGGCCAAGCCGGTTGCCGCCGCGGTGTCGGGTCTAGCCTCGACGGTCTCGCTAGCCAAGCCAGCAGCCGGCGCCGCGGCGGCGGGGCGACGGTCCCGCTGGCCAAGCCAGCAGCCGGGCCGCGGTGGCAGGACTGCCTCCGTGACGCGCCACGCCGCGGGTATGGTGTCCACCCGCGAGGGGTGCGGTGAAACCGCGGCGGTGGTCGTCGGGGCGCGTCGGCGCCTACTTCCTGTGGCCAGCGGCCACCGTCGCCCGGCCGCCGCCGCCGCTGCCACCATGAAGGCGCCTGGCGCTGCCGGATTCCTCATCTCCCGCGCCGCGTTCGTCGCTAACCCACAGCTTTACTTTCAGATCCTCCGCACCGCTGGCGCGCCACCGCGGCTGCCGCTGCCTTGCCGTGTAGTGGATGATGGATGCATGGTCGGTCTGCTCAATCTGTAGAGTGCAGTGCATGGATCTAACCATGTGTCTAGTGCTGCTACGAATCTTACTACAAGTCTGTTCTCTAGTAGTAGTAGTACTTGTTTGTGGTGTGTTCTAAGCAGAGGATGAATGTGAGGGGTGTCAGCTAGCTTGGTAATGATTAGCACTGCTTGTCCTAAACGTACTGTACTCTGATTTCTCACTGAATGCTGGATCAGGCTATGTTGTTGTTTGTTTGTTGATGGTATGTGCCGGAAGTGGCTTCTTCTACGATTTGTTTGTAGTACTCATGGCCAGCTTGTTCTTCCTAGGATAATCCATCCACGTACACGTACACCGCCGAAAGAATCTGGATGCTCGACCATGTATCCGCCATGGCCGTGGCTTGAGCTTGCCGACACCACGGACATGCATGCAGTCGCGCGCGTCGGCCGAGGGCTTGGACGGTGGCGGCGATCGTTTCTCTGACCACACCACTGTTAGAGCAAGTATTATAGAAACCTGTAAGCCGACTAAACGATGACGTGGAGGAGAGCAGGGAGGAGAAGAAGCAGGCTGTAATGTAGAGGAATTTGAAGCCGACTAAATGATGACGTGGAGGAGAGAAGGGAGGGAGGAAGCGGGCGGTAAGCTTTACCGGCTTGAATGGGAACCAAGTTAAACTTTGTGAGACGGACAAATGAGTCCATTATTAAATGCTCAAGACTCAACCATTTACAGGTGGGGTAAGAAAAGAAAATGGGATCCTTACTGGAAAACGGCTACGTATTATAATACTTGCTCTTATGGTGCGCCGCCTCTCAAGTCTTCGAGCTGGGTTTGGCACGTGGCCCCCACAACTGTAGCTTTTACTGGCCCCACCCTTTTCCCGTGCGCACCCCTTTTTTCTCACTGGCCACGGGGTCCGGCGCCACGGCGGTCAAGGTGATTTATCACCGCCGGCTCAGTGTCCAACCGGCCGAACACGTCCACCGCTATTTCCGGGGGCACACGAGCCGACGAGGTACACTGCCACCATTTCCAACGGCAGAAGGGCCCCCTACAGACGAAACTGCGGGCGAAAAAGTTCGTCACGCGCGAAGCGGTTTTGTTTTTTTTTTCTGTGTACAAAAGGTATTCGCTGGCTGGGCCAGTTATGGAGGAGAGTGGGCTGACCACTTCACGAGTACGTGGACCGGGCCGTGAGACATGGGCCAGTTATAAGCTGAAATACCGATGGGCTCAAAGACGTGGATGTGTCTGGTTTATTTAGCAACCATGGTCATCGCGGCCGGTGCCGAATGATGCCTCCAATGCTAGCGCTCGTGTCCGGTCCAGCTCTCCAGCATCCGGACGACAGGCGAGCGACCAAGCGGCATGGGTGCTTGTCACATACTAGAGTGCTCTACGTCTACGATATCATCGTGCATGTGTGGACGTGTACACCAAATACACGGCCTTGTTTGGAAGCTTGTGTGATTGCATTGTCCATGTGTCGGTACGCCAACAGCAACAGTAACAGGAGAAAAGAGTCCGAGAATGAACAGACACTGTACCATGATGTATACGCGCATGGTGAGGTACACACAACTCTCTCCTGC
Organism: Hyparrhenia diplandra; assembly: GCA_015847255.1. Classification (NCBI taxonomy): domain Eukaryota; kingdom Viridiplantae; phylum Streptophyta; class Magnoliopsida; order Poales; family Poaceae; genus Hyparrhenia; species Hyparrhenia diplandra. The sequence goes on from JADLZK010012321.1 coordinate 94,766, forward strand.
TCCACTCCCACACGTACCACTACACAACGGGCTACTGTATACATGTCCACTTTTCTGCGTGTGTTTGCTTTCCAGGTGTCGTGTTGCTTTACACACCGCTCACTAATTTGAGTATCGGTCGGTGTACCAAAACCGTGCACGGTTAATCCACCCCTGTTGTCATCAACCTTTTTCAGTGCTATACGTAGTTTAGTTTCTCAACCGATAGCTAGCGCGCTAGGATTTGAAAATCAATATAACTGAGCTGAGCATCGACAAGGGTATAAGTACGTACAAAACAACTTCGTCTCAGTATTTTCTACTATATAAACTCCCTTTGCTCATATATAAAAGCGTGTCATTTAGGATAAGATTTTTATTAGTCAAACCTATACATCTCAATATATAAATAGTAATATCTTTTACAAACCATTTACTAATTTGGAACAACAAATGTACCTAGGATATATTTGTATATATACTAGAATAAAAACATGTCGTTCAATTCGTTTAATGCATGCTCATCATATTTTTTTTTTTGATGAGTCGTCATGTTATTTTTGTTTTTGTGATGAAAGAGAAGAAATTAAAAACGAATAGTGACGAGTGATGGATGGAGCGCGCGGGAGGCACGCGGGAGGCACGCGGGCTAAAGCTCCATGGGCCCCACACGCGCCTTCCGCCTGGCCCCAGCTGTTAATGAGTTCTAATAAAAAGTAATTAAGGGGTCTCCATCGGAGGTGGTAATTAAAATGATGAGGCGCCTCCGCTTTTCCCGCGGCAGCTTAACCGCGTCGACACCGACGCTTCACCGTACCCTGCCCCCAGCTGGCTCCTCTCCGCCGCCACCACGTCGATCACCCACCCATCGGGCCCCGCCGCCAGGTCCCGCCGCCGCCGCGCACGCGCCACGTGCCGCCGCCGCCGGCCGCCGTGGCTGCCCGCCTAACTTCCCCTCGTCTTCCTTTTCCCTTTATTTCCCCCACCAGTCCGCGCGCGCAGCGCCCGCGGCTCGCGGAAAACTCCGGCCGCCCGCGGCGTACGTGGCGCCCGTGCTCCTCGTCCGGCCACGCCGCCGCGTTATCTATGGCCGGCCGCCCGCTTTATTTCCCGGCGTGCCGGCCGGTCCATCTCAGAGTGACACTAGTGCTTGCATTTATCGTGTGAACGTCGACTCGTCACTCGTCAGCACTGGATCATCATGCATGGCGATCTTTACTGCTGTAGTGTATAATATTGGGCTAATTTGATTGATTTTTACCTTGATCTGATGGATCGATCTTATCCGGCTGGTATGATGACACATATCAACGACCGGTATGACAATGCCATGGCATGGCATGGCAGCGCGTGATCGGCGGCAGATGGGCGTGGCATCTCCCTTTCGGAGCAATCTGGGGCCATGATGGCCTCGATCTCCTGACTGCAACACCTGCACTACTGCGAGGTATCCATCTGAATATCTGATGCTGATCTGCAGTAAATCTACATGATCCATATCCATCGTCGATGCTGATGCTGATGATGCCGACAACGAAAAAGGCATGGCTCAGCCAGCAGCTTGTAGCTCCCCAGGGCGCGCCCGGCCGGGTCATTCGATTTGTCGGCAATTATATATTATCTCCATCATCCTAATTACAAAACTTAATATGTGGCTATGCTGTTTATGTGTGTTCAGACCCATTTATGTTATATATTCGGCGTGTGCCATACGCCGATTGCCAAACCATCATTTCTCAAAACTTCAGATCGATGCAGCGTGTAATCATGCTTGCATTTTTGTTTGTTCATTAAGCTATCTGGGCGCCGACAAGGTTCAGTGAAACCGACGTTTAGTTATTCTCAACCTACCGCTGCTACAGATAACATTGTGTATTTTTTCTGTGCATATATTGTATATATGCTGCAAATCTAGCTTACTAATTCCTAAAAGGCCGGTCTGAGTAGAGTTTCATTACATCATTTCCGTTTCAGCAGGTTGCCACCACGACGCCGCTCAATGTAAGTCAGGAAGCCAAGGAGGTTTCTTTCGAGGAAGCGCTGTCATCGTGGCCCAGGAGATGGACGTTGAATAGGTCTTGCCTTGTTGTATCTCGGTCGCAAATTTATAGTGTTGTATAGTCTTTGAAATGTGTTGTAGTTGGAATGGCGTCGGGGGACAATGTATCGATTAGAGCGCCCGACCCTTAGGGCGACGGCGTGGCGGCTTCCGCCTAAGCCGATCTCCCGCTCAGCCCACCCTCCTCCAATCGACTCCACCACGAGTTCCCCTTCTCTATATCGTCGTCCCATGGGTGTTCCTCGGCTGGCCCCAGCCCACGGAGGGGCCTCTCCTCGGTTTTCATGCACTGCTAACGCCCGGCGCCCTCGGCGGCCGGCGTGCGCTGCCTTGAACGAGGCGGATCCATGGTGGCCGTCGGCCCGGCTTGCCGTCGACACCCAAACGCTTGCGCCCAAGGGCGTGGTAGTGATCGGGGCGCTCCATCGGCCGAGGACAACGGCGGTTGAAGAAAACGAGCGAAACGAACTTTCTCCCGGAACTTGCCTGGCGGTATTTGCGGGAAGCCGGCCGTGGTCTCTTGGTGGGTGCGGGGGTGGAGGGAAAGGTTCTTGTCGCCGTGGTGCTTGTCGGCGCCACGGGCGATCGGGCGCCGCGGCAATGACGCCCGACCGCCGCGCTCTCATGGGCACCTCATCGGGCAACGGGGCCGCCCGAGGGTACGGCTCGTCGTTGATGGGCGCCAAAGGCCCGGAGGGCAACTTCGGTGGATGTGCCGGTGGTAGCCACCCGGCCGAGTCGAGCGCCATGAGGAAGCTCGCTGGGCCCGCCCTTCTTCCCCCTCTCGGCGGTCAGGAAGGCCCGTTGGGAGGATGGCTACCTCACGGACTTCTCGGATTGACAACGATGACCTCATCAAGACCGCGTTTGCCAAGGGCATCGGCTGCGTCGCGCCGCCTCCTGTCGATGGTCCACCAGCGGGGCCTCAACGCGCGTTACACAGCGGGGCGCACGCCCGAGCCATTACGCCCGGTTCGCGAGGCTCCGCCGAAAACAATGCGGCGGATGGCAGCTAGGCTCTGCAGCCTGTGGGCGGGACCTCTGCCCCCGACACCTACGTGAGTCGGCAGCGCCGACGCCGCGTGGGCGGCCTCAACGGCCACCACGAAGGCATTTGCTCTCGTGCATCCACCCTCCCGCTCACTAGGGGAGATCACGACGTGTCGTTGTCGTCGAGCGGGACCCGGAACACCGGCCGGTCCCCACACTAGCGCCTTCCGCTACTTTCGGGTGCCAGCGCATCGGCGTCTCGGTCCACGGACGGTTACAGCGGGTACTGTGCACCGGCGACCGAAGTTAAGCGCCATCGGGAAGTCGCCCGGCGCCGCTGGCAACCTTCTTAAATCATCCTCAGACGCCTTGTCACCCACGCCCCTCACGCGGCGTTGCACCGATTAGCGATGGCTTCACTCCCCGGTTGTAAGCCGTCGCGTGACGACGTCGGGCCCAGCGCCCTCCCCGTCGGCGGCGGTGCGACTGGCAATGTCGGGCTACGCTTCAGCGCTTGCCGGAGGGTCACGTTGCTGCCACGTGCACCTCCTACCCCGTGCCTTCTGCGCCTCAACCACGAAGCACGGGGCTAGAGATTCTGCGAGGCACCATCACCGTCATTCGTCCTCCTCGGCACACCCTTTAAGGAGCCACGTGTAGGCGCCCCCATGCCATGGCGAGCCGGCGGGAGCAAGAGCCGGGGCTCTGGTGCGCTCTAGGCATGCGGCCCTGTCCTCGCGGAGGAGTCTCTTTTGGCCCGTCGATCGGCAACCCGCCGAGCGGCCCCGTGGGGGGTATTAACATCAGCGTCGGCAATAGCGAGGCTCTGGGGCGCCGGTAGCATCCCTGTCGCCCGCCAACGCGCCCGGCGGACGGTACGAGGAGCCCAGCCGATGCCTACGGTGCTATCATGGACCCTGCGATTACGCGGCGGTCGCGAACCACGTGATTTGGGTCAAAACCGTGCACCGATGAGCTCGTGGCCTCCTTCCGTCGCCGCGCCCTTGTGCCTATGGCGGAGGACGGTTGGGCGGTTGATCCCCCTTTGCCGCCGCATGTGGTGCGGCTTACCTTCCACGGACGTGCACACAGTGCGGGTGCATGAGTCGCCCGGCGACGGGCAACCGACCTCCCCCTGCTTACACGCCCGAAGCCACCATGGGCGACGTTGCACCATCGGCGCGATCCTCGGTGGGCCGCCTGGCCGTTATTCTTTGCCCGGCGCTCGAGGGGGAGTCATCCGTTTGGTGCGGGACTGGCCGGAGCCCGGATGTTCTGTCTACCACCGCAGCTCCTGCGTGGAAGCGCCCAAAGTCGGCGCTTCAAGACTCTCGTGGTCACTACGGGCGCGGCCCGGCAATCGCAGCGACCAAGCCTCCCGGGAGCCCGTATGCCAGCGAACGAGCACAAAAGGCTCCCAGCTGCGGAAGCTCGGAGTCCATGTAGATGAAAACGCCGTACCCGGCGGACATTGTGACCAGTTCAATCGCGACTTTCAAGGGGACATGACGGTGCGCGAGTGCCCGAATAAAGCTGCCGTTGGGAGGATTTGATGTGGCGGGTGTTGGACCTCAACCTTACCGGTTTGGAGGAGGTAAGCGCATGAGTCCACCGGGGCTTTGTCCACCACAAAGACAACTTTGTCGCTTGTTTCTTTTGCAATGTGATCGGTATTTTAGAAAGTTGGTAGGTTCTTGGTGTAACTTTGGGTTACACCATTCATGTTGGTTTGTATTGAAAAAACTTTGCCTTAATGAAAAGCGTGCCTCGGCGTGATCACGAAAAAAAAAGAAAGAAATGTGTTGTAGTTGTTGCAGTTAGCTCTTACTCTGGTTTGCATTTGTACGCTAACATCTTGCCAGCGAGCATGGAACAGATGTAACTTGTCGATGTTGTGTAAGTTCATGAACTTTTGTATCAGTCTTTCTTTTAGCCATTTCCTCTTAATGAAAAATGGGTAGATGACCTGATTAAAAAATATTATTTCAAGACTACCATAGCATCTAGAAAGATTGTCATAGCATCTAGACCGAAATGAAACTCTAGATGAGACACCCACTCTAAATACAGTTTCATTCCATAGTTTGGTAACATTTAGTAACCGAGCCGCAGGAGTTCCATAGACATTCGGTTTATTACCTCAGCGCACTACTTTCTCACCAATATATATCCATTTAATAAATCTCCAATAGTATGTAGAAAATACAAAAAAAAACTAGTTTTGGAACGTTTCAAAAAAAAATCATACAAAAAAAACACTGCACAAAGATTAGTTGGCACGATTGAGAATACGTTATCGAACTGCTGGAGATGCTCTAAAATTATTAATATGCGTCATAGTCTATGTAACAACAAATGATTGTCTTTTGAGAATACTTTCACATATGAACGAAAAGGAATGCTGCATGCACTGCAGTAGTAAACTCATCACAAAGTTTGTTCCTCAACTTAACAATTACATGTGTAAAGCTGGCCTGCTTATTAGTTTCACAGATAGGATAGAATTTGCAGTGCGTGATTGAAAGGGGTTGCATTGCAGTTGTGACACTACGGAATCGAGAATATCCGTGAGCCGTTGCTCACGGGATAACACTACACCCACGGGAGCGGCTATCCCGATGAGTTGCTCCGCGGGATATCTGCCGCGGGATAGAAATCATCGGGATAGCGGGATATCCGTGGCTGTCCGCATCTCACGGGATATCTATCCCCGTGGCGGTTGCGCTCACGGGCAAGACTTAAGGGGGGCCTCCGGCGTCAGCGGGGACGGAGGCAAACCCGTTCACGGACCCTATCCCGTGAGCCTATAGCAAGGGGGTAGCTCACGGGATGGCGTGCCCGATGCGGCCAGGTGTCCCACGCCCCACGCCGGGTGGCGGGGGTCCCACCCCGATATCCCGTGAGCCATACGCTAAGCTCACGGGATAGCTTTGGTTAATATCCGTGAGAGCTGTGCATATGGCTCGCGGGATATCTGTGTTGATATCCCGTGAGCTGTGATATGCTTTCACCTTGGGATATCCTTTGAACGATATCCGTGAGCTGCTCACGGGATAGATCCAACTATTTTTTTCTTTTTTTGTTACAGCGGTCAATTGACACACATATATATCCATATCTAACACAGATTATTGCATGAGAGAATTGACACATATATATGGCACAAAAGCGACACATATATTACATAACATCAACGAGTCACAAAGTTTAATAAGTCCTCACTAGTTCACAAGTTCAATTCCAACAATTTCAAGTTCACAACCTCACTAGTTTGTCGCCTAAACCATCACAACCTCACTACCAACGGGCAGGTCCTCTTGTTGGCGGCGCACCTGGATTTCCCAATTGTTCGATTGAAGTTGGGTTCGAGGCATGTGAGTGATCTGCGCGTGGCAAAGATAGCTGCATTTGTGAGACAAAATGAAAGGTAGATCTATTGACTTGAAAAAAAAAAACCAAGATAATTCGTTAGAAATTTGGCGACACCTCCCGCACGGAGGGTTTCCAAGGCCACGCAACAAAACAACGACTCGATGGCCGACAACCACATGTCAAGTGCACATCTCTTGGTGCATTCAAGCACCGCCACCATTTCATTTTGGAGTTTAGTTTGAAAACTCCAGGGGAGGCATCATGCGGTGGGAGGGCCCAGAGCGATTGGTTGGCCGTCGCCGACGGTGGACCGCATCGGTGGCGGTAGTGGTGGAGGGTACACCAGCGGTGGTGGTGGAGGAAGAAGATCTCCGGCGGCGGCTTTTCACCTGTCTTGCCTCCAACACCGCGAGATACCGGCGTGGAGAGCTTCCATGCTTTTACGGTGCTGCCGCCTCCGTGCCTCCGCCTCACGGTGGAAACGCTCCCTCTCCCTCTCCTTTCCTCGGCCTCATGCGGCCTGCTTCGCTTCCTTCATTCGGGCCTATTTGAACACAAAGTTAGAACAGAGAAAGACATATGTAAAGAATAAATGAACCTTGAAGAAAAAAGCAGACACTGAGTCGGGAGCCGTAGTTTTGTAAGTGGTTGGCCGTCGGCGTATCACCGGCCCCCCGCGGCTTTTTTGAGTTCGTAGGGTCTTTGTGGTGCGCGGGTTGATGACGCTATCACCCACATAGTACCGCCTAGTGCTTCTTCCCTCCTCCGGCGATCATGGAAAGCGTCCCCCCACAATGTCGTGGCCGTGGGGATCGAAGAGCTGTCTCCCATAACTCCCTCGCCCGTCGGTGTGCTTGGTGACCTATTTCAGCACAAAGTTAGAACACGAGGAGGCAGGTATGTAAAGATAAATGTACCTTGAATAAAAAAGCAGTTACCTTCGTAGGCGCTCTCGTGCGGTAAGAGGCTTCACAGCGGAGCCTCGGGGTTATGTAGATGAGGTTGGGATCAGAGGACTTGCCTTGGTGGGAGAGAGTGAAGGCCTCGAGAAAAATTTTGGGCTCCTTGCATGTGTTTTTACTCTGTGGGAAAAAAGGAGGTGGGATGGTTAGGAAGTATTCGGAGTTGCTTATCCCGGTAAATAAGGTGATATCTTATCTTTTTTTGTAGGTCTTGATTATGGTTGCCTTGATGGTGTGAAACACGGGGCATCATGTGGCCGGTCTGGTGGAGATGCTTTGCGGATCTTCGCCCAATCTTCTGGAAGCCACAATCACCATCAGCTCCCAGGGACCGGTCATTCTTGAAAAGCCACTCGGGACATACCTACGGGACACCAAGTTGAAAATATTAGAATATCAACTGAAGCATAATTAAACTTAGTATGAACTTTCGATGTTACCATCATGTATTGTTCTTGGTGAGGAATCATAGATTTATCTTGCTCCTTCGTGAGGGTTGTGTTCTTGCATAGAAGCATAGTATGACCTGGCCGCTCGTCAAGTGGCTCGCTCACACATGTCGACACACAAGTTTGAAGGTGCGCGAAAGCAGCCCACTTCATTTCAAGCCCGAAAGTGTATCCGGTCGGCGGAAAACTTGAAATAATCCCGCACATAGAAGCAATGTATTCGGTCATTATTTCAAACAATGTGAAATTGAAGCGATGTATTTGTACACTATAGTGCGACATAGACTTACCCCACGACTCACGAGATCACACGCTAGTCCCTTGTTTTCGTACTTTACGCGCTTGCTTGCTCATCGTATTAGTTATCTTCAAAGTCCAAGTCACCGACCCAAAGTACGTGACGGAACATCTTCTTAGATCCTCGGTCCTAATGTGGCTGGTAGTGCTTCCCGACCAAACA